>OZ010723.1:14436545-14498474 GCA_963932345.1 Ophion ventricosus | reverse complement strand
GGGAAGGGAACACGTCTCGCTATCGCCCGTCGCCATGCAGCACACGAGACAGTAACACGGGACGTTTCATTATTTTTGCACCCAAAAGTAAAAAAAAAACGTGATTGAAAGATTTTCATCTACCATTGTATGAGAAAAAATATTTCAAAGTTCATTGCAATTAATGTTAATGTTTCAAAACCTCACTAACAAGCAACTGTTGGTTTATTACTGCTTTGTACCAAATCATGTTGCATACGTCTGACTCTTTTTAATGCAACTCTTACTTTGCTCAAACTTACCTCATAATCGTGCTCAACTTACCCCACTATCGGGGCAGGTTGAGCAAATATGGGCTTAGTCATTTGAGAGCGATTATCTGCGAAACAATAAGGATAACAGGAATTTCGTCTACAGACTTTTCTTTCCCCAGATAAATTTCCTATTGACCAAAGTATGTTTTATTTTTTTAAACGGCAGACTGTTAAGGAATTACAGGGCGATAATTCCAAACTTGCTCAACATGCCCTTCTCTACCCTATACTTGGTCACAAGAAGAGGTAATTTTTCTTACAGTATACTTTTTGTCCCGCCCACCGTACGGTCGAGAAGCTTCCAATGGGGTAATTTGAGCTTTTTTTTTTTTGCTTTCTCGCCCTAGAACTCGTGGGATTTTACTCGAGAATGTCCCATCGTCGATTTGTCCTGGTTAAAACATTTAAAGAGGAATCGATCGCGCGGCAATTGCCGGCTAGAGGGTCGTCTCTCCCGTTACTCTTTGTTCGCAATTCCGGCGTGTCCAAATAGCGTCGTTAATCAATTATCAACGTGCTCATTATCGATATGATACGAGAGGGCCAGCGATACGTGATGGCATACGGTACGAATATACGGCGAAAATAGAATACGCGACTAGAAATTGACGAATGCGTACACACAAATACACACACATACAGAGGAGACTCAAGAGGTAAGGCTGACGGAGGGGAACGAGCAGAGCGAGAGAGAGAGAGAGAGAGAGAGAGAGAGAGAGAGAGAGAGAGAGAGAGAGAGAGAGAGAGAGAGAGAAAGAGAGAGAGAGAGAGAGAGACAGAGAGAGAGAGAGACAGAGAGAGAGAGAGACAGAGAGAGAGAGAGACAGAGAGAGAGAGAGACAGAGAGAGAGAGAAAGAGAGAGAGAGAGAGAGAGAGAGAGAGGAGAGAGGAGAGAGAGAGAGAGAGAGAGAATGACACGACAAACACGGAATACCCATAGCGATATAATAATTACTCACTTCGTTATATCCGCTCGGGAATCCGGCGAATTCGTCATCTATATACGTAATTGCGAAACATAGCCTCTCGTGCGAGAGAGTTATTCACCTGTCGAAAGCTACCTGAGCGTTTCGGTCTAGGTGCGCGAGGTTACTCAATGAATTATACGATGATAATTATTGCCCGAGCGCGACGTGCCTCCCACCCACTGTACAATGGCTGTATTGACGGCGACAGGGAAGTTTGGGGTGGGGGATACGTACGATTAATTAGAACTGCGGTATAACGAGCACGAATTTCCCTGGCTAACCGGCAGTCTGTTAGCGTACGAGCGCGAAAAAAAAGATTTAAAAAAAAACTGAGAAGATAATATTTCTCGTGCCTCATTGCGTCCGTCGCGTCTTGCCGAAAGATTTTTCACCGTGTCACGTGCGACGTGGAACATTATCCAGAGTAATAACGATAAAACGATCTGTGCGAAGTAGCTCGAGGCTCGCTTTGAACCGCGAGCGATGCGATCGGGAATGAATATTCGTACGGAAAAAACATAGTGGGCAATTACACTTCAATATTGCAAGGAACATGAGGGGATGGTCGATTTGGATTTTGGAATCATCAACGCTCCAAAGTACAAGCATATTTTCTTAGTTCGAACGATCTCCATTTAATTTAAATATAATTACTTAGAATAAATAACTTAGGGGAAAGGTGTGAGACTTGATCCCATGGGGTAAGATGATCATTTTCAATTCGCTCCCAGATTCCATCCGATATCCGACTGGATCCCGATTGAGAAACCAGGATCCTACACGGAGAGAATTAAAAAGTAATTTTTGTCGTGAATTTCACGGTAAAAATTACCGTGATATATTTCAATGTGGTGACAAGTGAGAAAAGCATAATAATTCGTATGCGACAAGTTTTTTTTTAACTCACGTTACAGAAAATTTCAAATACGTAGCTAAAATTTTACTATACAAGAAGGGTAGCGCGCACGATAATTTTTACCGAGAGCACAATACCCTTTCCTACAACACTCATTAAATTTTATAATAAATCTTAAAATAACTGTTATAAAGACGATACTTTTTTATAGACATTTTTGAAAGGCATAAAATAAATGCACAGTAAAATTTCGCTGATATTATAAATTTTATAAATTTACGTTTTGCGTATTTTGTTACACATGAAAATTTACTAGAAAATCTGGTAAAATTTTCTATCTGAAGAAGAAATTTTATTTTATTTTCGTGAAAATCTGTGTTTTACTCAGTAATAATAAGCGAAGTTTCAGGGTTGTCATCTGGTTACCGTTACTGCACGGTAATTTTTAACATTTAATTCTCTCCGTGTAGTACGAATCGGACTGTATCCATGACAATATTTCTGCACGGGTAGATCCTCGTTATATCTTTGGCAGTGTCATCTTTGGTCCCGCCAACTAGATCCATTTCTCTTGCTCTTGCTAGCCGCTAAAGTTTCACTAACGTTACTGCTAACTGTCGCGCAAACCGTGCAGTCTATCAGTAATTGTAAACGAAGAGTCCTGTCAGTCAAACTGACCTCGTGCCGCGGCAGGTGAGGTGTAGAGATAGTATCGAAGTTGCATCGTCTCATAGTTCATAGGCCTTGTTACGTTATGAGCAAAATCCATTTCTGACATACACGGAAAGTGAATTTCCGGCGCACATGCGCACACATATACGTGTATAGGAATGCGCTCAGTGTGGTCCACGCATACATAGGTCCACATGGGCGCCTGCATGAGAATACTGGTTCGTGTTTTCTCTTTATTACCCGCGAGGCGAATGAGAGCCTTGGCAAAGGATCGAAGAGACCTCTAAGCCCTGAATCTGCGGGTTCTCCGCGGCTTCTCGTGTTCCCCGCTCTGACACTCTTCACCAACCAAAAGAGGCTACAAACGAGGGAAGAAAAATTCTCACAGCGAAGAAAAGGGAGTTCTAGGGAGCCACGAAATGACCCGATCTCGTTCCTTGGGCTTGGCAGCAGTAAAAGTAACCATGAAATCCGCTGACCAAGATATTCACCCTCGGAAGAGTGTGCCGTTCACGATCCTCGCGGCCTCGCGTTGACAGACAGATCGAAGCGTTGAAATCGTAGCAGTGTCTGGGGTGGTGACGACCACGGAGTGTGCGTGCCCCCGTTGAGTAATACATGAGTATAGGGGCTGTAAAAATCCTTGGTCCCGCTGTGCACGAGGAGAAAACTTATTTTACGCAGGCATATGAAAACAAAGAGAATGGCTCGGCGAGAGTGAAGAGATCGATTTTTGGGAGCCAAATGTTGGAAAAGAGCGAAAAAACGCAAGTCAAGAAAAACACTTGTCAGTGAATTGGATGGGTTCGAGCTGAAGCTACTCTTTGATTTGTGTGAAGTTACGTTTGCTCCGGTTACTTCTTCGGATACTCGGGACTGCCAACTAAAGGGTGTCACAAAATGATCTAACATTTTTATTTATTAATAAAACGTATTATTTACTTGAAAAGTACGAATATTTTTATTTTAATATTAGGTACAAACATGGAGGTTATGTGTGAAATACAATTTTCGATAAATGGTCCCTGTTTGCAGACGTTCACTCTTTTGACGAAATTTTCAATAACATTTTGGCATAATTGCGGACTAATTTCATAAATGGTGCGTCCAATTGCTTACTTGACCTTCAGAATGGTCTTCGGATCATTGGTATACACTTTTCCTTTCAGAAAAGTCCAAAGAAAGAAGTCCAATGGCGTTAAATCGCACGATCTTAGTGGCCAATTCACATCGTCACGAACATGAAACTTCGTCTGCAATAAATGCTTTGTTTCACATTGCATTTTCACAATTTCTATGCGTTGCTCGATTGTGTAATTCTCCAGAACTAAACCTCAATACTTCCTGATGCCAGTCGTCAGAGATCATTATTCTATATTCGCCATAAAAAAAATGCTTCACGTTACCCCAAAAGAGCTAGATGCTCCAACCCACCTAGTGGCCTATGAAAATGCCGTCGCAAAGTAATTGCTCTCAAGCATTGCGTAGACTAACTGCAAAACCTACTTTTCCAACCGTTAACACGTGTCCATATTCGGCTGGGCTTCTCAATAAACCCATCGCGGGTCAACTCTGCAAATAGACACGTTTCTTGGTCTGATCCACTTGGTAAGAGGTGCACGGCAAAAAAAAAAGTGTGTCAGTCTCTTAAAGAACGATCTCTCCGTAGCCCCATTATCCTTTCGAGCATTTCCTTTCTCGATTGTCAGTTTCTTCGCCCGATATGCACCGGGGATACGTGAGCTCGAAAACTTTGGAAGAGTAAAAGTAGAACGAGGAAGTTGCTGCAACGAATGGGATAGAGATCGGGAAGAATAATACATTTCGTACCGAGCATCGAAGAATGGACGGAGCACGTTGTGCGAGACATCCAAATAGCACGTGCTTCAATCAAGAGAGGCAGAGAGAGAGAGAGAGAGAGAGAGAGAGATCGAGCGACTGAGAAAGGAATTAAGAGGGGCCAAAAAAATAGAGAGTAACAAGGTGGATTAAGGAGAGAAATACATGTAGACGACGAAAAAATAGCAAATTTTGATCATTTTTTGGAAAGGGACGAAACATTTTAGTTTTATGAAACTTTGGGTACAATTGATTACATAATGAAACTGTTCGAATAAATTTTTTCACAAAAAAATATTGCAAATTGGCGACGCTATGGCGTGGTCTTTCAGGAAGTTTTCGGCGGCGGTTGTCCGTTTGTGGAAAATCCAACGACTTCAATATTGATCTGAAAAAATATGAGCCAAGAATTTTTAGTATTTTAAAAAATCCAAATGCTTGACTCATACCTCAAAAACATTTAAAATGTTGACAAAAAACGGAACACTTTAGAACAAATAAATTGAAATATTACACGAAATTTTCGTTCTTTCTATGCAATGAAAAAGTAATTTTGAAAAGTGATTTTCATAAACAACCGACAAGCGACTCCAGGGCTGATACTTGAGTTGTTTAACTAACATTTGACGTAAAAACAAATCGATTTTGTTATACTGCTTCATGTATTTTCCCCTTTAAAGAAGACGTGTCAGAAGCAAAAGAGCAAGCAGGCGCGCGTCATACGCCGATAAATGGCGCGTCTTTTATCTTTGGAATATTCCGCTCCCCTCGTATCTAAAGTCTTCAACTTCCCCTCCGCGTCTCATCTCTATCCCCTTTGCTTGCTCTCCACCCTCGTCTTCACTGTGCTCCGCTGCTGGCGCTGACTTATGAACTATCCGACACACCGTCGAGGTGCAGTCCTTTCCTCGTCCCTTCTTTACGTAACCACATAGTGTTGTAGATCCAATTACTCTTTAATACCGCCAAAAGCTCGATACTATTTTCAACATTTTTCAGCGCTCTCTCTCTCTCTCTCTCTCTCCGTTTGCCCAGCGGGAAACTCGTCTTCCGGCAAAACAGATGAGTTTGGTGAGCAACCCCTTACTCGTGCAGTTCTCGGACGCAACTGCTCTCGAAATTTCAGGCGAGATCGACAAGAGTGAATATCGAGGAAGGAAGGGTGTGCTAGGGGGCGTTTGACCCCGTGAGAAGATTAACGGAAGCGATGACGCGTGTACGCAGCCAGAAAGTAACGACCCCCTTATATTTTCTCGTAAGTGGATGACAAGGCGCGTAGTCGGATTAGACGAGCCACTTTGTTCCCTTCGGTAAAATCGATGCGATTTTATTCACCGTGCTGCGGCGACGGCTGCAATGGAACACTTTTCACATTATGCTGTGGGCGAAACTATACCTTCTGGAATGGACGATTTTCCCAATACCGTGACCGGTTTCTCCGAACGATCGAAACTCCACGCGATCTGTCAAAAATAAGCAAGATCTCGAATAAAGAAAGGGGACATTTTTTTTTCTCCTATCACTTTGTGTTGATAAGGCAGGAAACTTTTCAAATGACCCTCGGATATAGTGTTGAAGTTTGCATCGTTCGAATGCAACGAAAATTGTTCTTTTTATTTTTCTTTCCATTTTTTTACCATCTGAACTTTTTTTTCCGGGTTTAGGTTGTAACTAAAGCTTAAAGAGAATGTTCAAAAATGTTGCAGTGATTTTTGTAGCCTAAATGTGGTGAAAAAAAAAAATCGTTTCATCCCAATGATGCAAAGTTTAATACCATTTTAATAAAACAATCACGCTGCTGATGGAAAACGATTGATACGAGTATTACGCGTGTCGTCGATATTGAATTGAACGCATGGAGAGCGAGGGAGCGAGAAGAAGAAAGAGAGAACGCCGGGGGGGGGGGGGAGAGAGAGAGAGAAAGAGAGAGAGAGAATCGCCACCAAACAATACTAATGCCGTAACAGTCGTGATATAAATGCGGCTCAGTATGTTCACCGAGTATTATCTCCAGTCGGATTACACAGCAGTAACAAATGGCAGGATCGTTTGGTTGAAGCTCGCCAACGTTTGGAGGACAGCGCCATTCGACATAGGAATATAGTAATCTCGTTGCGATAGACCGCGACCTCGAGGGGTAGCCTGGATCACGTAGAAGGTCCATTATTGACCTACATATCGGGAGGACCCTTCAAAAGTGGGCAAGTGCATACATATTGGGTGATTCGATCATCGCCACGGGTTCCCCGTTGGTAACATTCAGCGCAAGTGTTCCGGTTGTCGTTCAGACCAGAAAACACTCGGTCGATATCGCCTCACTAGCATTAAACCCCTTGATGTTGACGTTTGCATCGTTTTAACGCAACGTACATTTTTTTTATTGATAACTTTTTTTTACTCATTTGGACTATGAAGTTCGATCGTACGTTTCTACCTGTCCTTCTTTTAAAAAAAGAGTTTTAGATGATAATAAAAATAACGAATTAGAAAATAATCATTGTCGATCAATGATAAATCAGTCGATCAATAATAAATGCCATTAGCTAGATGCTGAGCACCAAAATGGTCTAGATTTGATGTTATCGAAATCACGTTTAAGGCGGTACGATCATGGGGACGAATCCAACTTTCGGACTTGAAATTTTTATATGAGGTTGACGAATACGTTATGCACCTTTTGGAAAAATTTGGGCTATATTGACCGTTAAGTTTTTTTGTAATAAAATTGCAACGTCGAGCACTTTGAGCTAGTGAAGCACGTCATCTTATGGTAACGGTCGACCGGAAGTGCGCTGATCACGGTTTTGTTGCTCACGTATCCAACTAAGAACGTTGGAAAACTAAAATTTGATAGACACAATAGGTATTGTAAAAAATCGAACATTCGAACTTCACCGTGTAGTTCATGTACTACATTATAAAACGGTTTCAACTTCCGGTTGAATATTATCATAATGACGAAATAGTAACCATAGACTTAATCGTTCTATAACTGACGAAATAGTACGGGATGACATGAAGATTATGTTCATTTGCGCTTTAGGACCGGAATGTCCTCTGGCTCACAATCCGTATTCTTTGTGCAATAAAAAAAAGTACAAGGAAATAAAAAAAGAAACTCGACGAAAAAGCGAAAGAAAAATTAGCTATATAAACAGAATTGAAAAAAATTGCAAACTCAAATACAAGAAAAAAACTCGATTTGAAAAAAGCAAAGAAAAATGGAAAATCGCAAATATAAAGAGAGAGAGAGAGAGAGAGAGAGAGAGAGAGAGAGAGAGAGAGAGAGAGAGAGAGAGAGAGAGAGAGAGAGAGAGAGAGAGAGAAAGCGAGTGACAGCGATTGGACGCATATGTCACGAAGAAAAACCTCTCTCTGCTCCTCCTCCTCCCTCTCCTCTCCCTCTCTCTCTCTCTCTCTCTCTCTCTCTCTCTCTCTCTCTCGCCGCTCCTGTTCCCACTCGTATATTTCTCTGTCCCGTGTCTGTGATCTATTCGAAAGGGAGAGAGGGTTGACAGACAGAAACGTTTCGCATATAAAGGACCTCCTCGACGAGGCGGTAATCTCCACACGGTAGATTCCACATTGCCTCGATTGTCTACCACCACGAGCCTCGCATGTACAGATATTGTACGTTCAACTGACTGCTCTAGCCTCTCCATATTACCTCGCGGGATTACCTTTCCGGCCAATTAGTCACTCTATCATATGGGATACAGTTATAAGCGGAGAGTGCTCGCGTCGTGCGCGATTCTATGTACACGTTCCCAAAACACTCCTCATCACCTTTATCCGCGAGGTCTATAATGCAATTCCGCGGTATGGTGCAACGATGAGAGGGCCTCGGCGCCCCGGCACTTCTTCGGCTCGCACTTGAAAAGCGGGCGGCGACTTTAATTCGATATAGACGAGGTGCTTGCCTGCGTTAAGGGGTTGCGTTGGTTTCGAAGCCGAAAAAAAACATATTTTCTCTATTTTTTTAAATATAATATATAAATGATTTTATTCAAAATTTTAAACACATAAAAAAGCAACATTTCAACAATATTAAAAAAAAATTTCATCCAAAAATTTAGGAAATTCAGCCGGTAGGACATGCATTCCGGAGACCCCTAAAAAAAAAGTGTCCTCGTGTTGGTCAGGATAACTCATGATAGCTTTATCTGAAATTTAAAAACCAATTTTTTTCTGTTAGTAGATAAGTGTAGCTCTTGATTGAACGAAGGATTTGTTAAAAAATTTGAAATTTGAATTTTTAGGACAGTTGTATGCAAAATAGTTCAATTTTTGGTAGAATTTACACTACGTACAGCCTTGTAAAATTAGTTGTAATTGAAAAAAAAATCTTCGTTCAATCACTAGTCAATGCTATTTTAAAGAAGTGCGCAAAATTTCAATAAGATCGGTGGATTAGTTTTTGAGAAATCGTGTCCACCGACTTCAAAAATAGTGTTTTGAGAAAAATGATTATACCTGCGTCGCTCCCGGCCGGTCTTTCCCAACGGGGAGAATTCCCAAAGGCTCTCTCTCCTAGACTTTTACTCCGATTGACTTAAAACTTTGCAACAATATTCTTGACATATTGTACTATTAGATAATGAAATTAAAAAAAATTGAATTTTTGAAATTTTCAAACCCACGTAACCCCTTGAATAATTATACCATATTCGAGGATTTATATATAAACCTCGCTTAGGATTTAGGAGAAAGCTTTTCTTACAAAAGTGGCATTGCTCGAAGGAGGTTATCGAGTGGTGGCTACGAGGTTCATCCAGGTAGAGACCTTTCATTGTTTTTTTAAATCGGACCACCATTTTTCATAATTTTATCGAGGAATTATAAATTAAGTTCACTCACCAAATTTCAAAATGATTTAACAAGATTTAGTAGAACTAATCGAAAAAAAAGAAAATTTAACAACTCGCGATGATCCCCTTCGAACTTATGCAACTTTTGTAGAAATAGTTTTCTCCTAAGTCTGATAGGTTAGAAAATATTTCTACTAATAATAGTTGTTGCTTCACCCGGTATATATATCGTTCCTTTCAGACTTTGAACGCGGAGACTGTGCGCATTATTAGCTTTTACAGCTCCGAATAAAACTTCCAAGCAACCCGGTTCAAGTATACTTTCTTGCCACTTTTCAGGCACGCTCCCCGGGAGGTGCCCTTCCCTCCCCTACGGCCCTTCATCCCCGAGAACGTGACGCACTCTGCCTTGAATAAGAATTGTATACACGCGCGCTGCTCCTGCCGCACATACCGACTCTTATTTTGCGATCTTCTATCTAAAGCCGCGAAACCTTTCTCTCTCCCTCCCTCCCTCCCTCTCTCTCTCTCTCTCTCTTGATCTCGCTCCCTTTGTCGTCAAGTCCAACACATAAAGTAAAACACGTAAACCCCAACACATGATGTTGAAATTTGCATCGTTGGAATGCAACGGAAGTTCTTTTTTATACTTGCATTTCCTCATTTATGTTATTATACAAAATCGTTTTTCTGCCGATTTCAATTGTACATTGCCAAATGAAAATCCTCAAAAATTATAGTGATTTTTGTACCTTGAATCTGACGTAAGAAATTTGAGAAAAAAAATGAATTCGTTTCGACGATGTAAACTTCGATTTCATCACATAAAGAGTGTCTCAAAATGACCTGATATTTTTAATTGCGCGCCATTTTTTTGTTTGTGGCGAACATAGAGTATTATTTTTTGACGACTGGCATCAGGAAGTATTGAGGTTTAGTCATGGAGAATTACACGATCCAGCAACGTTTAGAAATTGTGAAAATTCACTGCGAAATAATACAGTTATTGCAGACAAAGTTTCATGGTCGTGTTATCTCGCGCCGTGGCGATGTGAATTGGCCACCAAGATTGTGCGATTTGACGCCATTGGACTTCTTTCTTTGGGCTTTTCTGAAAGGAAAAGTGTATTCCAATGATCCACAGACTATTCCGGAGCTGAAGGAAGCAATTGCACGCACCAAGAAATTCGTCCGCAATTATGCCAAAATGTTATTGAAAATTTCGTCAAAATAGTTAACGTGTGTAAACAGGGGCGAGGCGGCCATTTATCGGATATTATGTTCCACGCATAACCTCCATGTTTGTGCCTTATATTAAAATAAAAATATTCGTACATTTCAAATAAATGATAAGTTTTATTAATAAATAAAAATGTCAGGTCATTTTGAGACACCCTTTATGTACGTGACCGGGAAAAGTTCATTTTGCACTCGTTATTAGATCTATGTCATGTTGGCTATCAGCAAATCAGGCGATTTTGAGGGCTCATTTATTAATAATACAATTTATAATAATATTTTTTAAATTTATCAACGGTGACAATCGTTTGGGGACATTTGGCTACTGCAAGGACGATACTCGAAGATAAATTTCTCAAAATAGATCTTTCTTCATACATATATATGCAGGGTTGCTTCGAGAAGAGGGAGAGAAAACTCATTCACGTAACACCACGGCGGGAAGGCCGTTACGGTTGAAGTTTTAGTGCGGAGCTGTGCCCCAAGGATCGACGCAATGCCCCACTTTTTGCTAATTACGAGCACTTTTCTTCGCTCATTGAATTCTCGCGCGGGCGTGCCTGCCTCGATCTCTCTTCGACGTTGCTTCCTCGCACACCACACTATCGGAGAATTTCCCTCCACCTCTCTCTCTCTCTCTCTCTCTCTCTCGCTCTCTCCTTTCTTCCGATATTAGACCTGGAGCATTTCTCGCGCACGTCTGCCTCAGAGCACTCTTGTAATTTCGCCTCAATTCCGTGCACAGTGTCCTTGCTCGACGACGAAAAATCGTCACGTGCTAATTATTGAAGCAGTCGCTGGAACGTGTTTGTATATTCATATGTGGCATGAACGTGAAGACATTCGCCTTCGAGGACTATTCTCCATGCAACAAAATATGCTGATAGCCAACGTTACGTAGATATGGATATGAAACTTTTTCTTTTTTCATTTTATTTTCTACTTTTCATTACAGCGGCAAATAATTTCAAAAAGGCGGCAATAACCAAACAATGCAAATCTACAGCAGACTTTAGTCAGGCCTGGAAGATAAGGATGTTTTTTTGGCTTCCTCCTAGGGAAATTAAATTTCGGTTGTAACTAAAAGTGGAAGACACAGAATCTTTTTTCCACACATATATATATATGAATGATGACCTTACGGAAATCAATATTTCCCAGTATTTTTTGCCTCGAACCGTGCCGACCCAAGTGCCAGTTCGCCATTAGCATTTAAAAAGAAAATAGCAGTGATGGATCGCCAAGCGGGTGCTCTGATTTATACGATTTTTTTTTTCAGTCAAGCATTTACCGTCTACATTATTCCGAAAAATAATAATCCGCTCGCTTTGACTTGAATTAATTTATTCCGCGCTCATTTACAAGGCTAAATTTCGTATCGAATTTTCCGCTCAAGATGAGGCATCGGGCAGCTTGCGAATACCGTGGTATATGGGACCATCAGTTTTATCGGATATCGTAAAAGTCGATTCGTAGAGGCATAGAAAGAGAGAGAGAGAGAGAGAGAGAGAGAGAGAGAGAGAGAGAGAGAGAGAGAGAGAGAGAGAGAGAGAGAGAGGAGGAGGGAGAGAGAGAGAGGGAGAGAGAGAGAGAGAGAGAGAGAGAGAGAGAGAACAAAAGAGAAAGAGTATGATGAAAAAAAGACGAAAATTGCCATCCTTGAAATAACCGAAGAAAGGCGTGGCTTGGAAATTTTCTCAGCTTCATCTCACCCCCGTCTCCAGATACTCCAATGACGTACTTTCATGATGTATCCGTCCCTAGGCGAGCACACGGATCATTCGATACGTGAAATTAACGTACAGAAATAAAGAAAAAATAACATAGCTGCACTCACATAAGAAAAGTTTTCCAGCTTTTGCTCAAAGATTCCCAACGATTTGTACCATGAAAAAACACTCGGGAATTTGCGAATAGGGGATGGTAGAGAGAGACAGAGAGAGAGAGAGAGAGAGAGAGAGAGAGAGAGAGAGAGAGAGAGAGAGAGAGAGACGGCGACTGTCTGTAGAAAAAAAAAAGAAAAGAGCAAAGAAGAATCGCGCGGCTAGATGGAAGGGGATGAAAACTGTGGGAGGCTATATAGGTCAGCAAACTTTTACATTTCAATTAGCATTTGCATTTCAAAGGGCTGGGAACGGAGCTACACGTCGAGTTGGCGAGCAGGCTCGGAGGGTTTGTGAGATTCTCGCCGCCAGCGGGTAATCATAGTCCCAGCGACCACTTTCTGGTACAGAATCGTGCCGGTACGCCCTCAAACAGAAACAATGCTTTTGGTACTGTACAACCCCTAGCCACTCCCTTCCCTCCCCCTCTACGGTGTTCTCCTCGTCTCCGCAGCCCATCAGCCCATTGCTTTCAGCAACCAAAATCACGGCTCTTTGGAACACCGACGAATTGTTTATAAGCTAAACTGCTCGCTTGATGTGCTGCGAGAAAGAAAAGCAGGAGCGATAGAGAGAGAGAGAGAGAGAGAGGGAGAAAGAGAGCATTGACTGTACGTACAGAGTTGAAAGCTCGACTTGTCTAAAATTTCTCCGATTCCTCTTATTATTCCGCGTCGCAACAGGACTTTTTTTTTCAACAGAAAACCCAAACAAACCCAAAAAATGTTCTCTTCCGTATGCAGACGTAATCGATATTATTGATAAGAATCGTGCCTTGGAGTATTGGAATTGCTGCGTTATTTGCGTAAACGAGAAAATAATATGCATCAAAATAAGGTGAAAGACTTGCAATTTTTCCGATTAATTTATATGTTAATGAGTACGTACAATAAAATGAAAAAATGAATATGTAAAACGACAGGAAACGAGGGCACGGTCGATGCGCTGTTGCGGCGATCTTCCAAAAGCCAGTATAAAAATAAATATATTAAAATAATATAACAGAAATTATATTTCTGTATCCTAATATTATAAATCTGACTTTGTCTGTCCGTCTGTCTGTTTGTTACTCAATCACGCCAAAACGGCTTTATCGATTTCAATGAAATTTAACATGTAGTTAGCTTATGGCCTGGGTTAAGACATAGGATACTTTTCATTCTAATATCTAATATTTTTCTAATGATAATATTATATACTCAAATATAATCTCATTATGAAATACAAATTATTATAGAATCAATGAAATTTAAAATGTAGATAGCTTATGACACATAGGATACTTTTCATTCTAATTCTAATATTTAATATTTTTCTAATCTGTATGCTTGATGTTTGTTCCACCCTAACGTCTAAACGGCTGAACCCATGTTGATAAAATTTGGCACACACGTAGAGAGTTACATCGAATAACACATAAGCTATGAAAAATACATCTAATATATTTTTCTAATTCTAACATTCGACTCGAATCTAATTCGATTGTGATATTATCAGTCTTATATAATTCTTACTATAGGATACAAACAAATAAAATCTAATTAAAATAGATGATAATATAATATCAAATCTAACATAAATATATCTAATATTTTTTCTAATTATAACATTTGTGGCAAACCTAATGTAATTATCAAATTCAAATTCTTATAAAATACAACGAATCAAATACAAGTTAAATTTTATAAAATCTAACGTCTAATATTTTTCTAATTGTAATATTTGAATAAATCTAATGATGAAATTTTAATTCTCATAGAATACGAACGATTAAAATATAATCGAAATCGAATAGAATCAAATATCACATATTTTATTAAATTCTGAATGACGTATGACAGTCTTTCAAAAAAAATAATCCATTAAAGGGTATTTTAACACAAATTGTGAGATCCACGCAGACGAAGTCGCGGGTAGAAGCTAGTATTATATAATATAAGAGGAACAATATTCCTGCGATAATGTAACAATACAACAGGAATAATATTCGTGTATAGACTGTTAATAATAATAATATCCTATATAAGATCCTAGTAATATAATAATAATAATATCCTATATAGACTGTTCCGGTCTAGATTAAGATCGACCCTATCCCCCGGGGGTAGGCGAATGTTTCCCAGTCCAAAGTGAGGAAGTGCGTTGCCCGGAGCAATAAAACCTATTATCATAATAATAATATAACATCATGATAAAATGTAATTGCAATATATATGCATGGCAAGACGTAACAATAATATAAACGTAATGTATGCACAGTAAAATGTTTCAATAATATAAAAACATAAATAAAATGTGTTAGGAACGATAACAATAGGGTCGTCCATTTGATAGCAAATTTTCGACAGTGATCGAAGCAAACACCCTTCTTTACGCGAATAATTCCATTCCTCTCTTCGCAATTGACAAATGAATAATTCCTCAAACTTCGCCGTCACGATCGATTTTATACTCTCCCGAAAGTCAGAGGGGGTAACTTTCGAAGAAGCGGGGCTGTCGAACGTTTGTGCGAAGAATAATATCGTGTCGGATGTGCTATCGAGACCGTTTTTTTTTTTTTTTTTTTTTAGGCGCGTTTATTCCTTCGGGCCCCAGTATCATCATTCATGCGTGGGTGTGAAACCCGCGGGAGTAGCCTCCATTTTTTTTTCATAATAGAAAAACAAGCGTCTCTATCTCCATTCCCCAAGCTTGCGACCTCAAGGCGACTTGTCATTTGGTTGACGCTCTCACGACCGCAGCGAAAACTTCCCCCTTGGTTTGCTTCCAATATTTTTTAATGTCTCCTTTGCCTTGCCCCCCCCCCCCCCCTCCTCCTCCCCCTGTCTACCTTCCTCCCTTTGGGCGCGGTCACAAGACGTACGTTGCACAGTCGCTTTTTGACGGGCAACCACCCGTGCGCTCTTCCGTGGATCACCAGATCCATCATGCCCCCATGTATGGAGAGCGAAGAACATCCAGCGGAAAACACTACGCGCAGGGAGGGGGGGACATTGTCAAGCATAAGCGATGGAAAAGTGGTGTGGCTTTCAACGATATTTCTGCCTAATCTCCAGAGTGCTTCTTTACATCGTAAAGCTCACACACACACACACACACACACACACACACACACACATATTTATACTCCTCCACAACCCTGGTTCTTCCTGGTCGAAACACTGGGAGCTTTTGCACAAAAATGCTTCATCCCCCTATATTTTTTTGTTTCGTCCCGAAACCATGAACGCTTTCTCGTTCATCTCTTTTGGGGGAGGAGGTCAGCTGTTGAGTAGCAAAATGACGAACGTCGTTTGCGAACATCAAACCCCCGCATGCCCCTGCCCTAGGTCTCTCTTCTTACCCGACCGCGCGCGCAACGAGGAAGCTACGGGGGAGGAAGAAGAAGAAAAAAAAAAAAAACGAGCGATGTCGGAGCATAAGAGGCGGACGAAATTTCGCTGGGGTAGAACGAACCCGGGAGCTTCTTTGTTTCGCTAATGTCTCGTTAGCGTGACAGCTTGTATTCCGTGCCCCAAACTATAGATATATACTTGCGAGCCTCGAAGGGCTATGCCCTATACATTTCTGATACTTTTTTGGCTTTAAATATATACAGTAGAAACCGCTTATAACGACATTGCTTAAAACGACGAATCGGCTATAACGTCGGTACTGCATGATTCCTTCAATGTCGTCATAACCGGTGTTGACTATATATATATATATATATATATATATATATATATATATATATATATATATATTATATACACATATATTACAACTTGAATTGGAATTAAAGTATAAAATTATATATATTATATATATAACAAATTATATACATTACAACACTTGAATTGCAAAAAACATTTTCTACAAAAATTAACGGTTTCGAGAGAGAAGTTCGATAGAGATTTTTTTTTATATCGTCAAGGCATTTGATATCGCGCAGTGAGCCATTATCTCGATTTGTATCTTAGTACTTATTAGCTTGAACCTGGTTTTGAAACGAATCTAATGGAGAGAAATATCGGACTTTGAAGAACTTAAGATATTACTGGATGGACCGTCGGGCAAAAAAATCGTGAATCGTGGATTTACAAGTCTAGATCATGTCGTGCATAATAAATTAACACTTAGAAATGTTAATTTTCCACTTTTAATAATAATTGAAGTCAAATTCGACGATATTGGCGTGTGCTTGACGGAGGTTTTGTCAGTGACTGTACATCTGCTTCAACTGTCCGACAAAAAAATTTCTCAATTTTTTAATTTAATTAATACGTAAAGATCATCTTATTATTATCAATAATTACCCAAACACTTAATATATATTGAGTTTTCCAATGATTGCTATTAATTCATCGTTAAGAAAGGCGATACGCCTCGTTACTTCAATTAATTTCTCGACAATTACTCATTCGATTTATTTGAAACTTAGCATAATCAATCGCTTGATCCTAAATCTTGATGATATATTTTTAGAATTTACGCCAATGAACGTTGGCAGAAACTGTTTTCCCATAAGCGACCGTATTAAATTCATATGTGTATAACTACTAAATTATTCAATAAAAAATTCTAAAATAATTCATGTATTATTGTTCTATCAAGAACTATCATTTCTCAAATTATCAAGAACTTTGACGATTTTTTAATATCCATCTAGTAATACCTTGGTCCACTTCCAAAAGAAAGTGGATTAAGTTCCAGTGCATGAGTACGAATGCAAATCACATTGTTGGAATGAATAAACTATTTTCGAATTATATTCATCGAGAAAAGGATATAGCTGTTAAATTTTTGGATTCTGAAATGAATATAAATATACATAAATCATCCTACAAATGTACATTAAACAACGATAAAAATGTAAATATAAAAAGGGCGAAGGTGGGCGAAAGGGAAAAGGGCGAAAAGAGAGAAGAAAAATAACGCATTGTTGCAGAAAAATAGCAATAAATGTTTTAAAAATACCAACATATGACGCTACTTTCCTTTTCCCCAGGGAGATTCCGTATTATCGCGTATTCAAAAAAACATTCTTTTGATTGTTTTTTTATTTTTTCATTCTACAGCATGGAATTTCACAAGAAAGGAAATAAAATGTCGCTCGATAAATCGCAGCCACGGTGTTTGTTCCACCGAGTTATAATCGACCGTAGCAAAGCCCCTGAAACGTGGTCTATCTGTTTTTTCAGTTGGATATTGCCGTACGGAATTAGCCAGCCACGAGACCATGTGCGAGGCGATTATGTCGGACGAAAATCTCTTCATCATGTTCCGACTGAATCCGAAACCGATTCCTTGCCCGTTTGCGGTGCCGCCGTTCACGTTCTCGTACAATCGTGGCAAGGGTGACTGCAGCAATCCACCGAGCTTGGCCGAAAGTTGCGCCGATGAGAGTAAACTTTTGCTCAAGTATCAGGCCTGCCCGGATATCGAAGCGACCGAGAGTTACAGTAAGCGACGCTTTTTACGTCCTCTTTTTTTTTTATGATTCCGTCTAATTTTCACAAGATCCTATTTGCCAAATTCTTAACAGGTGCAAAATCTGTTCATCGTACAAGCGTTTATCACAAAACTTTTGAGCCTTGTTAAAGCAGCTGAAAAAAAAAACGCTATCAAATGTTTATTTCAGTGTCGTAAATGTCAAATAAATCAAGATCGTCACTGGCCGCCTGTGGCGAGGTCCTTAGCCCTTTAAAGCATAAGAAATCGGGCAATCGTTATATACGCAAAGCATCGAATCACCAAGTGCCGATGTCAGAGGGTCGCTGGAGTGAAAAAGAACAAAAAAAAAAAAAAAAGAGCGAGAGATTCAGATGCTACGAGGGGCTTCCGTAAATTGTTGCTTAATAAAACAGTACAAGGGGCTGCGCCATCCCTTTGGATCGTTCGTAGTTGCTAAACGGATTATAAGCCTAATTCAATTATCATTCTTTTACGGAACGTCGGCTCCTGACGGGATTTTTTCCTCGTACTGCCACCCCTTTCTTTCTTTCTTTCTTTCTTTTTTTTTCACAACCCTGGCAGAGACCCTCGGCTGGCACGAAAAAAAAAGTACGCCCCTGCCATTAAGGTTCGGTCATAGATGTACAGCGCGTTATTACGTGTAAGATATCAAAGTACGTCGCAGGGCACTCTTGTAAATGAAATTTATTTATTTTTTTGTTGTTGGTTCTTACCCGTCTATCTTTGCCGGAAATGTTACAGTGGAGGAATTGCAGTGTCTGGCGACGTGGAAGGACGGCAGAAATAAATATCTCGTCGGTACTCTCAAGCCTTTCGGCAGGAGTGCACCCGGAAACGAGGAAACTTTCAGGTAATTATAGATGTCCACCCTCCAACGGCACATTTGTCCAATATTTATGTCCCCGCGTGTCCCTTCAACTGTCAGACTCGGTACCCGGCTCCGAAATAATGCTGATATTTTTTACGTACCCTGCGAAGATCTCGACAGAGACAAAAAAAACACGTAACGAATCCAAAAGCATCTTAAATGGAATTTAAATCGAAATATCGTATAGGAATATTTCGAATCGAGTAACGATAGAATTATTCGTACTTGGAAGACAAAAACATCCCAAAATTGCGTGACTAAAACATTCCGATATGTTCAACACACGGAATTACACATTGACACACGCACATGGGCACACATGTGGTACGTGCACTTGTAATTATAGAATTGTACGCGGAATGTAGATCGAATGTGGCGCAAACAAGCGCTCCCATCTGCTAATAGAGCTAGTCCTCGAGGAACAATTTCTGAAATTGCTTCGGAGTAATATAGAAACGGGACGGAGAGAAAAAAAAAACCATGTGATAGGGAACAAACACGAGTATTGAATGGCACCCTGGGGAGAGATACACGAGTACGAACTACTGCACAATGTCGTACAATGACGACGGCGAATACGACGACGACGACGACGACCACGACGACGACCACGACGACGACGACGACGACGACGGCGACGACGACGACGACGACAATCCGACGAATTACACGCAATGATTTTAATCGGGGTAGAAGTTCAATTAGCCAAATTGCGTGCACCGTTTGACCATGATACGGAACGTTAAATTGACAGATAAATCAATTAATGAAAACCTTCGAGTGCACCCACTTTATACGGCGAGAAGACACGTGTTGAGAGTGCATTTACCGCTTCCGTTCGACGAGGGGGGAATATTTTTCCAGTCGCAGTCTTTATCATTGCAATAAAATTCATCGTGTCATCA
Source organism: Ophion ventricosus (assembly GCA_963932345.1). NCBI lineage: Eukaryota > Metazoa > Arthropoda > Insecta > Hymenoptera > Ichneumonidae > Ophion > Ophion ventricosus. Next base: position 14,478,685 of record OZ010723.1, on the reverse strand, counting down.
CGTGACTTGATCTAATAAACTCCTGACAATGTTATAGAGCCGTTTGTTTTTTTTTTCTCTCTAAATATCGTAAAATAAGATATCGATGAAGACAAGGATCCGACAGTGGCGGAGTGTGTCAAGCATCGTTGGCCTGCGTCAATACTTTAATGGGTGACCGCTCAGCTGCGCAATGAATTGCGTGCCGAATACCGAGCGAGAGACATTTTTACCGAGTTTCATAAAGTAAAGAGAATCGTAAAAGCTCGCAAACGCATACGAAGGAACTTTAGAAATTATAATGAAATAGAGATAGATAAAGAAATTATTAAAAAATTGTATCAAGTAATGCAAATGTTATTTGTTAATTAATACAATTGTAATTAGATAAGAAGAAGAGAACTATGGGTTCGCAAGTATTCTTTCGCTAATGTTTCAATGGATTTGTTCTGTGCAGATGCTTTTTGTACGAGAAGTCTCATCAGGGCGGAAAAGTCGTGTACGAAATTGCCGAATCCGGGGAATCGACGTGCAACGGCTTGAACTCCGTTTCAGAAGGCTCGAAAACGATAAAACTTATGAAAGGTAAAGGCGAAATCGATAAACTATATTTTGCCAAATGATACGATTGTCCCATTTTTTTCGTGATTTTTCATCAGGATACAAAAATATATATATATATATATATTTACGTGTTTTTTTTTCTTGCCTTTTCTCGTAGCCGACAAAGAGCACAGCAGATGTAAATATCCCTCGTGGGTCACGAAACATCACCATTGGCGCTCGTTGAACGGATCGAGAATTTATCATTTCACGACTCGCAACGCAACTTTGAAGGTCCGTTCTCAGGACGAACCGGCGGACAATTTGCACGAGGAAAAGATCGTCTGTCACAATTTGGAGCCAGCTGATCCGAACGACAATAATCAGCGAAATCGCGTCAAACTCGTTGCTCACATTACGAGTGGATGGTACGTTCGAATATTCAATTAATTGCCAGATCAGACAAATCCGAGCCAAGTTCATTTGATTATTAGTTCTTTGTAAGAAATCTGATAATTAAATTTGCATAAATTATTTGATTCAAAGTTGAGAAATAGCTAAGTCGCATTCTCGCCAGACGAAAAATCACAAATACTTTTAACGATATTCATACTCAATACGTACGAAGTGGCATGGTATTAAAATTTGCAATCGATATAAACGATGAAAATGGCCCTTCCTCGGTGCAGTCGACGAGAAAGGAATTTTGCCTCGTTCAAGACTCATTCAAAATTGAGTCCTTTTGATCGCAGAACTGCTAGTGCGATGTTTTTCACCGTCTCACGAGTTTTATTTAATATCTTTAATTTCAGCGATATCGGCTACGTCTGCATGATTTTCCATAAAAGATCGTCGAACGTGATCGAGATTCAACAGTCGAGTGAGTACTGAAGTATCGGATATTGCGCAACCCTCCTCCACCCCCCCCCCCCCCCCCCCCCCTTCCCCTCGCCCCACATTTTTCACCTCGTAACCCGTCACTTCTACCATCGACACTTTTCAAACGACGTTTTTTTTCCGCTCGTCTAATGAGAATATTGTGATTCGTTGTTCCAGGCGAAAAAGCAATTATGCCGGACGCCTGTTCGCAATCGGATCCCTCGAACATGCCGTACACGACTTTAATAAGTGAGTAAACGATTGGCAACGAAGATAGAAATAATATTTAAAAAAAAGGCGCACAACAATGGAGGAGAAAAAAGAATGGACGGCTGTGAAGTTTGTTGGATTTGCGGACGCCTCGACGTTTAATAATTTCTGATTTATGAACGAACGTGGAAATGCTTGTCCGAGATAGAGTGAGAGAGAGAGAGAGAGAGAGAGAGAGAGAGAGAGAGAGAGAGAGAGAGAGAGAGAGAGAGAGAAGAAGCAGAAAGAAAATGAATTATCGCTGAGGGCAATAATGTAGAAAGCCGTTTTGCGATCGTATCGCTCGGACGAAGATAAATGTTCCGCTAGTCGTCGCTTTAATTTTTTTTTTTTACCTTTCTATATTTCTCCACTTTAAGCAGAAACGAAATATGAAAAACAGTCGAGAGATCTTACAACCGTTTTCCTTCTATCACGACTAGTTCTTAACTAGGCGGTACGTGTTTTTTTTTTCCAGCTGCGAGCCTCGAGCCGAGAAAATGTCCACAGCCTGGCCGATACACGATTCTCGATTTTTTGCCGACGAGCTCCCTCTCGATGGTTGCAAGGCGGCGACAAAGGCGCGCCGGCCTCAAATCACTGAGAACCGCGGCAAAAATGACGTGGCAAGAGGACAGCGAGGACGAGGAATGCAAGTACACCGACATACAAACCGGCTGCAGTTCACCTAGCCAGAGCGAAATGACGATTGCCAATACCTGCGAGAGAGAACAAATGGGTACGTCGAGAACACAGGATTTTCGAGGAAAAATTCATTATCTTTTTCGACCTCTACATTTTTCTGCTCAAAATTTGGCCTAGTTTAAACGTTCACCAAATTTTTTGAAGGCGTAAAATTCACAATTTTATAAAGTCTGAATCCATTTTCCCTGGTTCTTACCAATTAAGTCCGTACAGCGCTTAAGTGTCACTATTCACGAGTAAAAAATATCATCCCGATATCTTCCAATCGTATGAATTTGGAGAGCGAACTGACAATTGTTTGCACACACGCATATATCCGAACATTTTCACTGCAAATGTCCTTTTTCCACGTTTCGCAACATTTCAAAAGTCATTCCAATGGAATTTGCGAGCAAAAAAAATTCACCAAAACAAAGCTTGATCCTTGCAGCAAAATCGATAAAAGTAAATCCATCAGCATAAAGAATCCAACAGGGAAATTTGTGCGAAACGATGTTTTTTCCAATTCTTTTCTGGAATATCCGTAAATTTCTGTTTTTTTTTTGTTTCGTCTGCTCGCAGCTTATTCGTGCCACGATAGCTGGGAGGAAGACGGTACGTGGTACACGATAGTGTCCCAGAAGAGCGGTCAGACGAGTCTCGAATCCGATCAAACGTTACGAGATGTCGTAACGTTTACGTGTTTCTCGATGCGATGGGTCGACGCTGCGGCCAAATTGCCGCACCGTAGCTCCAACAGACACGAGCAACAAGAACAAGAATTATGGCTGTCGAGGCCAGCTCGTACTTGCCAAAGAGAGGCGTCCGATCAATGGACGTACAAGCTCTCCAGCCAAGGTATTGTACCGTATTACATCACGCCTCCCGTGCTCCTCCTCCGCCTCCTCGGTACAAGCACTCACTGACAGCGAGGGACACAGAGAAAGAGGGAGAGAGAGGTGTTAACGCGAGACTTATCGTATTCTATGCTAATTTATACCTCTCCTCCGATTGTTCCGTCTCTCGTACACATTAAGGGGCTTCGCTCTGCCAAAATACACACCGGATGTTTGTCGAGTCTTTAGTAAAAATGGAACACAGTCGAACGCTTCGTTGGTCCGAGCTTTGGTTTTTTATAATAATAGTGATAGTACTTTTTCACTACAATATTTATCCGATACTCGAAGATTCTCGAAAGTATCATCACGTACGGACTTAACCTACTCCAGCTCTTGGAAAAAAGGCTAATTTTAAGAATTTTTTAACAAGTACGGCCGGAATGATTTCTTTTGTAGTTTTCAACCTAGAACAAAAAAGCAAAAAATCTTTAAAATATATACAAAAAGTTACGAAACTAAATATGGGAATTAGAATTTTTTTTTCAAAAAAAGTCGTCCAGATTTGAATGAAAACTTTCATTTTCGAGTAAAAAATCACACGAGTAATTGTTTATAAAAAAAAAGTTAACAACCAATCGCAAATTCCGTACGGAGTTCCATGTAAAATGCATCTGGGAAGGTACGTTTGAAATTTCAACTGGATCGGTGCATCGGTTGAGTTATGTTTCCGGCCATTCTAAAAAAACACGATTTCGAAAAAAACGCGTTTAAAGTTTAAACATTTAGCGATAGAAATGTTCGATTTACCTTTGATCCGCAATGCCGACACTATACATTTAGCCTTCCAAAGCAACATTGTCCTCGTCCATTTATTTTCTGAAAATGTAAAAATCCTCGAGTGACTTTACCCGTTAATAGCATCCGTTTTTTTTTTTCAGGGGTCTGCGAGGATCTGACGAGGGCGGCAGCGAGCGCAGCGTCTTCGTCGTCGCTGTCGAGAATATCCTTCGTTCTCGCAGCCGGTACTGCTATACTGTGCAAATTATTATCAAGGTGATGAGTTTCGGCTGATCGGAATATTTTCCTCGCGGATCCCATGTATTATCAGTCGCGTTCTCGCTGAGAGAATCGAGTTGTGAGAGAGCTATGGATCCACATATAGAACGCATATGATATCGGAACTGCTGGAAGGAAGATATCCGGACGATCGGTGCGAATATATCCATCATTTCGACGAGCGCTACTCCGCGGAAACAAGAAGCGGAGGAATATACGTGTATAGGGAAATTCTCTGGCGTACTAAAATTATATAAACACACACGGGCGTATGGACGGGCGCGCGCGCCCGTACGTACGCGCACACATTTCGTCACAATCTCTCTATATAACGTTCGTGGCAATTATCGCGAGTGTCGCGGGAACGAATCCCCTTGTAGAGCACGTACGAGTCCATTAGTCGAAGTGCTCTAATCCACGATAACGTGACTACGGAGATACATCCAATTCTATATACACTTGACACGTGTTTCGCGCGATAAACAAACAAAACGAAAAAAAAAAAACACGACGTGTAAAAGGGTATACGGGAACGTAGGGGGCGCGGAGACAACTCGATACACGGTGAAAATTCGATCCCAGCAAGTTCCGTATTGATAGCGACGAAGATATTTAGCGTATGAAAAAAAAACCGCGACGACACGTTCCTGCGAGTAAAAAAAAAATGAATGAAAGAAACAGAAATATTGTAAATATTATCAGGGTATAAGAGTTTAAGGAAATCGAGAGTAAAACTCGAGCGTTCTCACCCAGTGCAAATTATCGAGGCCACTCAACGGAGGATATACTATATGCTGATAACACGACACGAGGATTTAAGAATTAAATTAATAACGATACGACGCTACGGGGGACAAGATAGACGGGGCGAAGAAAGCGGGGGAAAAAAAAGGATTTTTATTCATTAGCTAGTTGCACATCTGTATATAATAATTTACATACTTGTATAAAGACTGTTTTTTATTAAGAGATAGGAGGGGAGAACAAAATAAAGATTAAAAGAAATAAAGCTGCCTCGTGAATGATGTTGATGGAGCTAAGACGTTTTGTTTTTTCTCGCAAGATTATGCATAGACGCCGATCGATCTTTGCGAGATTCGATCGTCTCGTGGACAACGATTCTTTTTCTGTCTCCTCAGGCCACCACTGTGACATATATATATATATATATATATAAATATATATATTGTATTCTGCGTACACTCTCTCGAACAAAAAAAAGGGACTTTTTACTCGTGTAATTACGAAACTCGATGTCGAAAAAGGTGCGCGGATCTTGCGGAAACGTTCGATCGTGTTTCGTCATACGAAACGAAAAAAAAAAAATCGTGTCTACAATTGCCAAAACTATTAAGCAACTGGGCCATCAATGAGCTGGAGAATTAAATGTATACGGAGAATTTGCCGGCGCGTTGAAGAAGAGGAAAAAAAGCGTGAAAGCCCGAAATAAAGATGGAACAGAGAGAGGTAGACCGAAAAAAAAAAGAAAACCTCAACTCGCGAAGAGACATTTTTTTACGTTTATATACTCGGTATTTTCATGACGTGTCGTTTGCGCGTTCCGGTATTTCGATGCATCGCACAGGACAACCCTAAAGTTAAAAAAAAATGCATGTTGTAATACTTGATTTTCGAGGTGAAATGACATTTTACTTAATAATCGGGACGATTTTTTTTCAACCGCTGTGCTCCACAGCTGTGACGCCTCGATAAATTGTATCATTCGCAAGAGTTACGCATATTGCTATGCGTTTTCTTAGCTCCGCAAATTGGCTAGAGTTTAAATCAAATTACTTTTTATTCCTTTTGATTTTTCGCGTAAGCGATAAGTTCGAATGAAAAAAACGACGGAAAACCAAACAAATCACACTGTGAAGAAGTAAATTCCATTAATCGTATTTTTCATGTGATCAAATTCTCTCTTCTATCCTTATATCTTTCTCTCTCTCTCTCTCTCTGTTTCTTAAAATAAAGAACGACCGGTAACATGCGCGAAGGAATAAAAATACGAAATTACGAACTGTAAATAAACATAGTGTATACATGTACATCGAATATACCGGAAGGCGAATTAAATATACCTGAAGATAATTTTTAATACGGCTAAAAAGGAACACGTAGGAATTATTAGGATATATGCAGGGACGGTATTTTGACAAGCCTGACAATTTGTAAAAGCGCAATGCCTCGACAAGGCTTAAACAAGAATGTATGTGCAAAATGGATAAATGTCGGTGAAAATGAGAAAAACGAAATTCCGAATAGAAACAAAAGTGACGTTTTACGCGCGTCCAATTGCCACTTAGCGAGACGCGTAGGAAAACGAAAAAAGAAAAACGTGATTTGATCGATGAGGACTACTGGATAAAAAAAATTGTACCGTACAAGAAGTATATATATTTACAAATATATATATATATATATATACATATATATATACATACACACATATATATATATTTTCGTTTATCACTGTGATGATTGCATTAAATATTATAAATATTAGGAGAACTTAAGGGGCCGTTTGAGTGTTGTTTTTTCTTGCCACTGTATAGTTAACGGGAGTCCTTGATTATAAATGATAGTAAGGATTTTTGGAAAGGAGCTGAAAGCTTACGGAGACGGAAAGAAAAATAATTTGAAAAAAATCGTACGCAGGCTTCTTGCTTGACTACATAAGAGAAAAAAAAATCATTACTTTCGATCTAATTATGTAAAGGACTATGTATTATACTACTATAGTAAAACGTAAGGGAAACAAAAAAAAATCATGCTGCAGGTAATTTCTGTGGTATCGCGCCGATGCCACATCCGCGATTGTATACTAACGCACGTTCGGAGATGGACCACTCTCGTGACTGCGCAAAAAAAAAGCCTTCGTCGCTTTTTTACTCGTTTATTTATTATCCGTTATTATGTCCAAGTGTTTGTACAGTATCGTTGTAATTGCGCGGGTGTTGTTCGCTCTTTGCTCCCCAATGCGAATCGTCATTTGTTTCGTGTAGCACGAGAATGAACTAGAAGCATTGCCCGAGTACAGAGCGAAAATACTCAGGGAAAAAAAAAATCACTCAACGATAAACACGCTATAGAAGAAAAAAGAAATGAGAAAAGGTTTTTACTTTTTTTTCGTCGAGAACAGCCGAGAGTCGTCTCATCTCTGTGCGACTGTTCTTCGTTTTATTCGTTTCGCAACACGTCGTTATTTTATTTTCAAAAAACGATCGTCATCGTCAAGTGTTTTATAAACCCGATGGAATGTAAAATAGAAAAAGATTTAACAAAAAAAAAAACACGGACGTGCAAGTCGATAATACTTCTATTCGCGTAATAAAAATAAGTCCGCTCACATACACGACACACACAAATATGCAGCCACGAAAAAGAATTGCCGAACGAGGAAATCCCGTATATTTGACAGCAAAGAAATGGAAAAATAAAATCTTTGTCAACTACACAAATCCACGTGGGCAAGGGGCCGACGTTTGCGCGAAAAATTGTTCTCTCGTTTTTCTTATTTTTTTTTAAATGTAAATCCGCGAACGCGATACGGTCACTCGGTAAGCTTTTTGTATTTTCGATCGTGTATCTGCCTTTTTTCCAGACACCGTGGAGCCTATCGAGGCTTATAATATAACACGACACGAACGGTACACCACTGTAAGTGCCGGTCGACCGCTGACTGTCACGATATGAGCTAGCATCATGTGTAATGTTTATTATTATATTTTGAATACGAAATATATATATATATATATATATATATATATATATATATATATATTGAAATGAAATTTATGTATTCAATACGATCATTTTCCAAAATTACAATGTTACGTCATTCTTTTTCCAAAGCCTTCGTTAATGAAAAAATATATTGATTGAAAACACTTCGATTGTCGTCGATCCTTGCATCGCAATAAAAAATTCTCAGCTCCTTCGTTGGTGGAGAATCGGGGTTTTTTCTTCTCGAATATGCGGCACTGGTAGTGGATTAATAAATCGGTTTTATGATTGATAACTTCACGTTACTTTATTACAGAGTCGTAGAATTCGAGTGGTTCATTTAAATTCACCATTCACGAACTTGTCTAAAACTTAATTTATAATACATTGGTTTTGTTGCTGATAACGTTTCGAGATTTTAACGCTCAAGGGGTGGATCTGGGGGGCGTGGGATGGTCATAGTCGGTATGTAATACAGTTCGTATTACCGGTACAATAATTATATATTAGAATATATCATAGATGAATATAAATGATAATACAAGTTATGAGAAGTAAATACGGGAGTATGTCCTTATCATCAGATGACTTATACTTTTTTTATTTTTTCAAAACGCTGCGAACGCTGGGCTCGGCTAACTTTAATTCTAATATCACTATATACAGTAAGTCTACTCGATTATACAATGATTCCTTCTCGCGCGCTCTCTATTTCTTTTTTTTCTTTTTCTTGCTCTTCGCTCACTCGTGCGAAGATAATTCCAGTGGAATAAAAAATATTAAATGGAAGTTTAGTTTTCGGGAAGTCACTGACGTTTGATGTATCACGATTTCAACGCGAAGGAACATAAAAATTTGGTATATATTCATGATTCGGAGGAAGGTGAAAAATACGGAAGAAACTTTTTTTTTCTTCGTTTCTTCGTAATTATGATCACACGAGTTCTAATTCGGCACCGAACGGATCTCTTTGCTTCGAAAAATGAAAACATTCTTCACTTGTGTCTCTGATAATTGATCTATTATCAATCATTTTGTAAATTTGATCTACAAAATTTGTGTTTCTCACGATAGAGGTTACTCGTATTCTCGAAGCTTAGCAATAATTTTCTAAAATACAATAAACAGTGACAAACGCTATAAATCATCCTGAATGCTAAATCTATATTTTTTTTTTTTTTTTTTCGTTTTCAAAGTGACAAGGAGCCTTCGTTGCTGGCTCTAATCCAATGTGGCATCTTTGCGTCATTGGCGACTTACTGTATCGAATTTTTCAAGGATAAATATAGCCATCGGGCAAGTCACTACGATTCTAGGACAAGTACAAATCTAATTACTATAAAATGTAACGTCATCGATTCCCCACCGATCGTCGATACGTGTCAATATACAGGCCCGTCCATAGATATAAAAAAAAAATTAAAAAAAAACAAACAATACCACTATTTCGAACAGTATTCTCGTTTCTTTTTCATCAATTGTAAGATTTGTGAACTGGAAAACTTGATTCGAACGTTTTTACGTATAAGTAGCGATGCGCGGAAATCATTGTGAGTCGTAAAAAGGCACTATGTAACGTCGGATGAACAAAATGACTTTTTTCTTTTACTTCTTTGCTTCTTCGGTAATAACAACGCGAGGACGATCATGAAGAGATTAGCTACGACGTTTCCTCTTTCTATGAGACGATCAACTTTTTTAAGTGCACGTACATATATACACCCACACACATATATTTTAATTTACGCTACGCTTTGTACCAATATTTTAAGTTTTTTTTTTCACACTTGTCTCGTTACATTCTTCACGCTCATTATTCAGAGTACGGTTGCACGTTTTTTTTCTTCTTCTTTTCCGTTAGCATTTCTCTCAAAATAATTTGTCTCCACGAGAATTTTTGTCACGCGGTACATAAATCCTCGATGGAAGATTTTGGCAGTTATTCGACCCCTTCGATGTCTACTGTACTCGCGTGTATACCTCGTGTATTAGACCGGATCGTCGATTGATTATATTCATGATATGGATTATATTTGTCGCTCGTTTGATTTCGTGTATAGATATAGATATCTGAGTGGTAACTCCTGATTCGTTGGCACACTTGGAGATGCGTGTATTATTCAAGGGAGTTTTACCTCCTCTTTTATTCCTTCATTGTCTCGCTGCTTAACGTAATTACTCTTTTCTTTTTCTTTAGTACGCAGCATTATTTTTTTCTCTTTCTACACAGGGCAGAAAAACGAAGGATTCTATTGGAGAATAATGCGAAAGTACTATGTTTACAATCGAGATAACGGGAGAGATAGAGAGACGAGCGACGATTTTCAAAAAGTTTTTGTGCGATTCACTTCGCCTCGACCGAGAATCCCACTATTACATTCGGTCGATCGAAACTCACGGGGCAAGATTTACTTTTCATTATCTCACTTACAAACCACTCGCAAAGTGCTCGTCAATCTCTCGTAACAATAAATCTGGGATATTTGAAAAAAAATCCTTGGGACTTTGATGAAGCGCTTTTTTTTTTTATATTTTGTTTGCTTTGTTATTGTAGTCTCAACGACATATGTAGAAATACTGTTTCTTTATTCCTCACGAGTGCGAATCCGTGTCGCACAATTGACGTCAAATTGTATGAAAAATCACACGTTTTTGAGACGGAGCAGCGCCCTCGAGGGAGCAGTGAATCGTGTATCTTTGGAGGACTAAAAGGTTTCTGGAAGCCGTTTCGGTCTGCTAATCCACTTTCACACGGACGCGCAAACTTCTCCGCGCCAAAAGTCTCTCGTTTTTTATTACCCTCATTCTTTCTTTAATTGACACAACGCGTGCGCCACGCAACTCTACTGGCACACAATATCGACATTGATGCGTCACTGAAGTGACTCGAGGAATCATTTTCCCCTGTTTCGACGAGACGATGAAGACCCGGGAACAAACGATTCTCGTTTGTCAATAAGCGACAGGAAGTCATCTGGAAACTTTGAGAGGAAGTTTTTTTTTTTTTATAGAAAATGTCTTTGATTTCGAGCACAGTGTACGTGTCGCGCCCTATATTTGTTTTTCTTGTATTCGGCTGCGAATATTCGTTACTAAAATCATTGCATGATTACTCGTGCTGGGTGCATGTGCGAAAAAAAAACACGTGAAGTTCCTTCGACAAGCGTTACGGCTGTATCTGGCATACGTGACGCATAGATCGTCGATCGCGAGAGATCGGTGTGTCCATAGGGACACGTGAAGAGATAAAAGAGTTAAAGTATGAAGAAAATCAATTCTCTTCGAGTATCGTGACGAGTAGCATTTGTTATCTCGTGAGAATCTCCGGATTTTGTTGACTCTGTTGTATCTCGTTGTTTTGATTATTCGTCTCTGGCTGTCCGTAATTAGGGGCGTTTGGAGCGGCTCTGGTGTTCGGTCTTATCGACTTTAACTTTGTCGTGCCGCCGTATTTGAAGTTAACGTCGCTGCAAGTGTCGAGGGGATGAACGGTCCCGGTGAGGCTGCTGTTCGAATCGCTGCAGGTATCCTCGAGTCGGGAGGTCGGGACTTTCTTCAAGGATCCAAGCTCGTACGCTGATTTGGCTGGTTTGAGCTTGATCTTGGCGTTCGTGAGGGGGAGTGAGACCGATTTTTCCAAGCTCAACGCATCGATCTTGAGAGTATTCTCGTGAGCCTTTTGCAATATCGCCGCGCTCGTCGAGCTCACGTCGTCTGTTATTTGTATATCGATATTCACTGTTTTCGGATCGTTCTCATCGTTGTTGTTGATATTGTGGTTGTTGTTGTTGTTGTTATTGTTGTTCGGACGATCGGTGCTACTCTCGTTTCTCAGTGCAGCCATTTGCGCGCGTTGTTGCCTAATGTGATTGTGCGAATTGGCAAAGAAGGACGACATTTTTTCGAGTTTCGAGCCAAGATTCGGTTGGCTCAGAGCTGATTTCAAGGGATATGGAGCTTCCATGAGGCTGTTACTCTTCAAAAATTTCACAGCTTCTCGGCCCGTCGAACTACTCTTCGTTGGCTCGTATCTGTTATTGTTGTCCTCCAAAACCTTGAGGGGATAAGATTTAGCGCTGCTGTTTCGTCGCTTCTCGGCAACGCTCAATTGTGCCACAATTCGTCTCACGTCGCCCGGGATTTCGATGTCCGTTCGTGATTCGATCAGTTGTTGAATGAACGAACCCAGAGTCGCTACGGTCACCTCGAGACTACGATTTTGCGACTCTAACTTGTGAAACGATGATACCTGAATCGATCGCGTTGTTTCCAGACGATGCAAGTTGCTCATGGCGGCCTGTTAAATGAGAAACGAAGAATATGTTTAATCTATACATATAAAACAGCTCCATGACTGACTGACTGACATATAGACAATGCACAGCTTAAACTGCTAATGATAGAAACATGAAATTCGGAAGATATGTTTCTTAGAGGGTGTAGAGGGGCACTAAGAAATGGGGTGTGAAAGTTTGTATGGAAAATTGTATTCTTTGCATGTGTCGACTTGAAACTCGGTATAAACGTTCTTCAAGACATAATAATAACATAATAAAACGGATATTTTGGGATTTTTTTAAATCAACCTCTAATGAGGGGTGCAACTGATAATAAAGTTTCTATTGGCCAAATTTCACGCGGACGGAAGCTAGTTAAATATAAGAAAAATTCGTGCCAGAAATGTCAGCTCCCTAATTCAATTGGCACGTTATATCGTTCATAAAAGCAATCGTATGGATTTTTTTTCACCCCCTGAATACGAATTCAAGATTCCTTTCCCTCAAAACCCTTAATTTCTATTGAAAAGCCTAAAAAAATTGCTTTTCAACGCTGTAAGAGTTAACGCAAGAACGTTTATCCGCATTTGAGAAATATTAATTTCTAGTTCTATTCAAGTTTGCACGTAAGGAGCATGTTTTTGTAATATGCGCGCTATTTCAGGAGTAACAATTCGCCATTATCGTTGCGAAACGTATAAGAAATAACATGTTGATTGTAATAACATCCGACGCGTTGTACGATTATCATCAATATTGATGAGAGATGGAAATCAACTATAAATCACCTCGAGTTGATTGTTGAGATGGGAGACCTGTTGCGTAAGTTGCTTATTCATTACTTCGAGCTTTTCCATATTTTCAATTTGCGGCTTGACCGATATCATCTCCTCCTGCAGCACTTGATACTCGACCCGGTACTCGTTCAGTTGCTTGGCTACTTCCATGTCCGGATAAAATACCCGCTTCATGACACGATCCAGCACAGCCTTGTCCACCGCCGGCACTTTTGTCTGTGGAAATTGACGAACGTTCGTTAATTCTGAATCCTCGTTTCGTTACGAACTTATTCGATCGGTGGAGAATGTTGGAAAAGTGTCACTCACTTTTAAATATTCCATTATCTCCTCGAAGCTGTCGCAGCAGAGCAACTGCTCTTGATGATCTTCGAGGAGAGCCAGAGCCACGCGAAATATCACTTCGGAACTCTCCAGAAACAGTAAATCTGCGAGAAAACAAGCACAAAACGAAATATAATATTATATTAAGCGGACGCAGCAGGACTAGCATGAAAGAGGCACGGTATTAAGGCAGAATACTTCACCGTGTAGTTCAAGCATTACACTATACAACGGTTTCAACTTCCGCTTGAATATTATCATAAAGACGAAATAGCATCCATAGACTTGCCAAGCTCGGGCGTAACAGCTGATTCGTTTAGCGAGCATGACCTAGCTCTGCTTCGAAATCGTCATGAAGACGAGTCGCCACAAAACGCAAAATTTCACCTACTCGTATAATATTAATTCCGCGGAGGTAATTCGGGGCTATTTAAATAAGATTTTGATAGATTTGGTGCAACGTTTTTGTAGTCCGCTTTTATAGTGAAACTGTCATTGTGAATATGACCGAGACTACTCCAGAGTTGTTGAGAATCTAATTTTTCAGTTTTTTGTTAGTAAATATGCAATAAATAAAATATTTACCACAAATTTGGCACTTTGGGATCGACAATACGAATATTCAACATAACTTAACATAAATCAGAACACCCGTGGGGTAACACAAATTTAATCTCTTTGTTGACCCTGAAGAACTAGTCGTACCTCCTTAAGTTAAAAAAAAATGCCTGGTACTCGAGAGATACGCGGCGCGCGTAATTTGGTCCGAAACGACGTGTGTACTCACCAAAGACCCTGGTGACGAAGCCCAATGGGAACTGACTCGCGAAGAGAGTCAGAAGCCAGGGTGCCGCGTAAAGGGTCGGGGAGACTTCGTGCTTGTCGAAGTGATCATAGATCGCAGGTAATCTGTCGTGGAGGAGCCTCGATAGCTGGTAAAGATGTAATTGTAGAGCGGCCATATCGGGGAGATATAACTTTCTGAGGCCTCGACGAAACATCAGATGTCGCAGTAGAAAGAAGGCTTGATCCTCTGACATCTGCGAGGAACGAATCAACATTTAAACAAACGAAAAAAAAGATTACGATTGTTATCGCCAATCTGTAAAAAGGTTCGTAAACGTACGTGAAGAAGAAGAACGCCAGCAACGAAACTGAGCCCCTGACAATATCCGACCTCGTGATCAAGAAGCGAGTAAGCCTTCAAAAGATTGAAAAGTGCCAATTGTCCAGGCCCCAATGGCGAACTGAAGTACGGATGATTGGGAAAAGTTCTGCCGAGGTCAATGAGAATAGCGTGTTGCTGGGAGGTGAGCTGTTTCAAAAGTAGCTCATACGGCGTGTTGTAATTTGGAAAATCTTTCGTCTCCATTGGTGGCTGTTTTAGGCAAAATTGTTCGGCGAGAAATTGCCAAACGTCTCCTCTCTTTCCTCGCGGTACACCCTGCTTTATCGCTTGCAGTAACATCTGATTGTCGCACTTGGTCGATATTCTCGACTCTTTGCTCACCAACAAATCCCAAACTTCCGATAATTCCCGTGCGCAACTGCTCAACTCGTCATACTCCAATTTTATTCTCTTCATGGTCGCCTCTTCCTGGCGCACTGCGACAAAAATGACCGTTTGCATTGTGAAAAAAAAAAAACACTTAGATGTAGAGATTTTTTGTTCCAGCGTGTATCACGGATTGAGACTCACCTCGAAGTCTCGTATTCTCTTTTTCCATTCTTATAAGTATGACCTGTTGGTTGATAGCTTTTCGCCATAATTCTCGAAGCTCTTCCTTTGTACGTCGTTGCTGAATACCCTGATTATTTTTGTTGAAGTTAACGCTGCCGGGCTTGTCCGAGTCTTTGCTCTCCTGATCTTTGCTCGGTGTTACAACGCGATTCAGGATAGCCTGTCTCCACGAGCCGCTCGACTGCACCTTGTTATTTCCCTCCGACTCGGTTGGCGACATCTTTGGTGAATTGCCCACTTTCAGAAATCTAGAAGACAACAAAGAGCTCGCACTCGTACACTCGTTCTGCTAGATATACGCAACAAACTGACATATTGAAACGTATTGTTTTACAAACGCAGGGTATGGAGAGAGCAGTGATTAGCTTACATATCCATCATGGGGCTCTTTGGTCCAGTGTTGACAACCAATTGTTGTTCCGGTGAGACTCTCAGTGATCTAGGCCTGTTCGAATCCGAATTACTGTCGACGCTACTCACGGGGCTCTGGCGTTCGCTCTTCTGGCCACCGTATTGATTAGCACCGAGGCCAAAATCGTCGCGCGAACCTTTTCTCTTCATTAGATGATCGAAACTGTTCGTTAGCGATCTCTTTGCCTTCATGAATATTGTACTGCCGACGCCCACGCTCAGATATTGATTGAGAAACTCGCTCCTGCGAACAAAAGTTACGTCGTTAATCGCGTACTATAGATGACTGCTGCTCGCACGCCACGTGGTCGGTACAATTCATAAAAAAAAAAAAAAAAACGTTTGTACCTGCATTCACTTCCTTTTTTATCAACTATTAATAATAAAACGATTAAACCAAAACGACGAAAACAAAATGAGATACTTTTGGTGATTTCGGGATAAAATCATTTAGGGTTTATAGCGAAAAAGTTTCACTTGCACCGTGATTTTGTAAAACTGCACCCAAGTTTTTTTTTTTCAATCGAAAACTTACAGGAAATCGAATGTTTTACCTCTGTTCCGCTGTATCGTGAACGTGTCGCGCCTGTTTGGCCTCGCAATGAGCTCGAAGCAGGAGCATCCAGAATTGATTTTGCTCGCGTATTGTATTGCCGACTCCGCAACCACCGGCGGACTTGGCGCGCTCGTACTTCGTCAGCACGATCTCCTGATCGTCCTCTGGCAACAATTCCATTCGCGATATGATGATACTTTGTGTTTTTCTTTCGTTTTGACCTGCGCAGAAAAAAAAACAACGCCCAGACGCATTTGAATGTCTTGTTTCGTTTCGACGCCTACGGAAAATACGCGAATCTTTGTTTCTCCGAGGAAACTATGATCGCGCAAGCTTTTCGCGACTTGCATTCATTTCACAACGGGCATTCTACCTTCGATCTCTTGGCACAATTTGGTGTACCATACCATGGGACAATGCTCGCACGAGAATACCGGATGATGCTTCTCTTTTCTCATCCCGTTGCACGTCGCGATGAAAGCCTGAGTTATGGCTGAAAAATATATGAGTCAGTCAACGAGAGTAAAAAAGTAATTATAAAGAGGCTGCTGAATCAGGATAAAATGGACGAAAAATCTTACCTCCGACCAAATCATCGGCTACAGATTCCGACTGGCACTTGAAGACGTAACCGATGAAGCATTCCATGGTAGGCTCGCGGCAAATGAAACCGAAGTGCTCGGCATTTTTTATACCCTGAACGCAACTGGCGATGTCCTTGAGTTGCTTGTGCAGCAGGACTTGCTTTCTGTCGGGGCTTATCAGTCGCAGATCGTAACGGCCAACCTTTTGAAGACGTCAACGAAAAAATCGTAAAACATTTGTAAAAATGATTTTTGCCGAGTTATCGAAGAGCCGTCGAAACGTTCGCGTTGAAAAATTTGCGTAAATATATATTTGCCTGGAACAACATGGTACGATTGTGATCGTCGTTTCCTTTGGACGAATCGCGTCGCGGTCCGAGAACGCTTCCGGTAGACGCGGCTCTGTTTCTCATCATCTCGGGCACGTCTATCCTCGAGGTGAGACTTTTCTTTGGCACGTTTTGAGCGTCCTGCTGTGAATTATTGCCACGACTCGAGGGCGGCAGACATTCTACCGAGCCACCTAGAGCCGTGGCAACCCCAAGTGGACTCGAGGGCGACAGTACAGTCGAGCCCGAGACGTTGTCCGTGCTACCCAATTCGCTGGTACTTGAATCCTGCGATACAACACACTGTTGTACGAGCCAAATCGATGTTTCGCCCCCCCCCCCCCCTTTTTTTCTTTCCATCGCAGCGAAGACGCGAGGAAGGTTCGTTCTTTTTTTTCTTACCCCGCTGCCCCGACGAGCCTCGTTCGACAAATTGGCGCTGATCGCCTGTATTCTAAGCTGCTGACACTCCTGAAGGAGATTGCTCGTCGAGGATTTGGACTTTTCGAGACCGTGAGCGCGAAACTTGACGAGAGCATCGTCGATGAAGGACTCCGGTACTTTTTGGTGCGGCAACTTCATTTTTCCAACGTACAATACCTTCGGAAGATTGGAACAGAAGATAACAGGATTATGATAGAATTTCGTACGAGAATTCGGGCATTTCAGCCAAGACCGGAAACGCGACTCATCCAAGTATCCGATCCAGACCAAAGTTGATAGTATATTTTTGTCTTTTTTCTTCAACTTACCTCGAAAAAGTGAGACGAACTCGGCGATATGTCAGCCCCAATAGTTGTAAGAGTTGCCGCGCTGCTCTGAGATCTCTCGGGCACATCGCGATCCTTCTCGGTCTTCGCTAAAGACGCCTGCTCCTTCATCGCGCTGAACAAATCTTGAACCTGAGCAATCGCAAAGGAAAAACTTTTACAATGGAATTATCGGTGCAATCGGTAGATCGTTATCCACAAATTTGCGAGAATAGAATCGAAGGGAGGGTAAGAGGATAGTGGTGAGAGAAGGCCGAGAATAACAGGTCGTAAAAGTCAAACGAACTGTTTATTCGGAGCTACGATGAACAAATCATCATCATCGGGATTAAACGATCTCTAGAACTGGGCGAATACTCAGGGACGCGTGCTAGAAAAAAAAAAAAAACGATCGTTGGCGACTCGCTCACACCTCTCAGACTCATCAGAGACGTTGAAGCGTATCAATTTCGCAATGACACTTCGTAACGATAATAACTCGTAACAATAACGATCATTCATTGAGGTCAGATCGGACGAAAATACACTATAATATTTTCGAACATTATTTTATCGTAACACCGTAACTTTTTTTCCCCTATCCCAAACGAAACAACAGAATGTATATAAAAACCAAGGGTTCTCGATCTTAAGAGCTTTTTATATGATTTTGAAATCACCCAAAGTCCACGGAATCACCGGTCGTTAAATAAAAAAAGAAAAACCGATAACCGAACGAAATTTTTTTTCACGAACGAAATCTTTGAAAAAAAAAATCGACAAATCTTCACGCTCTTCTCGGCCACGTTGATTTTCGGCTTGTTGATAAACCACTAAACGCACTGTGCTAAGAAAATAAAATATGGGACGAAGAAGAATAACAATTGGCTAAACGCGAGTCTGAGCTTTTCACGTGACGAAAAAAGTTTGTGCGCGTTTATACATTTCTCTCACGCTCTCGCTCGGTTGGCAAAAAAGTGAGTAAACACCAAGTGAAAATTCTGCATAGTCGGTGACACAGAAAGGAAAGATCGTCAGCGACGAGGCTTCCCTCATCCAATTAGGGTACGAGCTTTTCATTATTGTAGTTCGCACAGCTCGAGAGCTTCGTATGCCTGCCTATTCCATAGCTATATGAGTCGGCAAACGTGCAAAAAAAAAATACCGCAATGTACGAGAAACTCGTGTCTGGGAGAACAATCACCAGAAACGCGCGTCCATCTGGCCCATATTCTTTTCTCGCTAAAGGTAATCTCAGAGGTCGAAAAAAAAATTGAACTTGCTGATTTTTTTTTTCAAAATCACAAGAACGAACCTTCGATACTTGATTTTTATTATTTATCGCCAGGAGAATAAAAAAAAAACGCAGGCCAGGAGAAATATGCGAAAAGTCGAATATAAGATTGTCTTTCTTTACAAGACTTATTGGGGGTTTGTTTCAATGTTGTAGTGAAGAAAGCAAACGTCAGTAAAAAGGACATGAAAGTCAGTCAAATATTTCGATCGTTCATCAAAACTTTGAAGTTTATCAAAAACGCACGGTCGGAAACTTCTCCCACCCTCCTCCGCCACCGAGTCGCGCTTCGTGATTCTCTTGTTTGGTTTGCAAATTGGCACAATACTGGCTGCGGGATTGTAAAAGCACGCGTTGCAATATTTAACGCGAATAGAGAGCGAGAGAGAGAGAGAGAGAGAGAGAGAGAGAGAGAGAGAGAGAGAGAGAGAGAGAGAGAGAGAGATTGGCAAAGTAACGAGGATGCAAAATCGCGGTACACAAAGTCCGAGGTCGATTGTAAAATATGTTGCGATACTACCCGAGATTTCGTCGTTACGTCGCGGTTCATTTTGGACCACGAAAACGCGGAATAAAATTAAAAGCGAATTGAGCAAAGTGTGATGTGGGGGAAAATTTGCATCGTTGGAACGCAACCGAAATTCGTTCTTCTTAATTGATACCATTTTTTTTCCCGATTCGGGCTATAGCAATCACTCTTACGTTTTAACGTATCCTCGTTGGAGATTTACGAACCCAATTTGGAAAATAAAAGATTTTGAAAGATAAAAATATAGAAATAAAAAAATCTTTGCATTCAAACGATACAAACTTCGTCATAAAAAGAAATGCCGCCGAATCGAGATTCCCGCGTATCTTCCTATTTTTATGAGAATTTGCGAGCCTGTTTTTTGTCCTTTCATTTAAAAAAAAAAAAAAAACGTCCTCGATGCCTTGCTCGCTATGCATATTAATCATTCTCGTCTTATCTTCACGCGTTTTACATTTTTGTTGTTGTTTTCTCCGTGTCTTTTGCAAGCGCACGTCTCAGGTATTTCCTCGCACGTTCGGGCTGAAAAAATACGAGTCGGTTTATGCGTGTGTCTGCGTATCTTTTTTTTTTTTTTAATCCTCGACGATTCGAGAAATAGAGAACACGGTCAGCCTCGCTATGAGGTCTGGCAGTAGCTTTGGATTCTTCGTCGCTCTGCGCCTCGATACAAATTTAGAACCGCGTCGTATTATTTTTTTTTCTCTCTCTCTTTTCTTTCCATTCTCTCGGGGCCTAAAAGTTGCGCGGCCTAACTCGATCTCTCGCTCGTATTTCGTCAATATCTCGGTCTTTGTCTCGGCGACGCGCCGAAAACGGGAAAAATCTTTAAAAAGCGTTATTCTTTCTTGTTTTTCTTATCAGGATCATTTTGACTGTGAAATTACTTGAGGATTCCGAAGTTTCTGAGACTTGAACATTTTTCGATCATTGAGCTACGTTTTTGTTCAGGCGACGATTATAGTCATTGAGGATCTTTAGTGTCGATTCTTTATAAGGTTTTGATTTTTTTTTTTTGCTTAATCTCATTTTTTCCGGTCATTTTTCTTACCATTGGCTTTTTGTTCAGGGTACTCGCATCGCTGTAGGAAGTAACCCTGACGTAGGGACTCGAGGTAGATAGCGGTACGGTAATCATGTTGCGTGCTTGATTTTGCCGAAAAAGGAACACACGGAGAAAGAGCGAGAACGAACGAACAGGAAATAATTTTAATGTAAAAGCGTTAAAAAAAAATCATTTATTACTTAATTGTTTTTACCAACTTTTGTAGAATAAAAAAAAAAACAAAATAAATGATGATTCGCTCTAGCGTTGGAGCAACAATTTCACCGGCACAAGTTCATAATTACGTAATTATAAAAGCTCCGGGCAATTCGAGAACGAGTATTCGCGTGCGATCCATCGGAAGTCACTTCACGTATCACAGCGGAAGCTAACAATTCCCCTTAATCGCACAAACCGATCACAGTAATCCACGATTCGAATTCTTTTCCTTCTTCTTCAACGTTTCTTTTTTATGAAAAAATTCCGGAAAAAAAAAACAATGCTCGAACTTTGCGAAAATTCACAGCACTACGAAGTTTTTCCTCCGAGCACTTTGCTCCGGTTTCTCTCTCCTTTCTCTCAATTGACAACAGTTCGAGGGTGGTTTGAAGAAAAAAATGACAACCAAATGAATTTCACTCTCGCGCGCATCTCGAGGACGAATTATTTTCTCGGAGATTGGCGGAAAACGCATGCGGATAAGAGAGCGTGTTGCACGCCCGACGTCCCTGGAGGACGGAGGTACGAGCCTCGACTGGCTAACGGTGGGGACTTTTCTTTGGTATGTGTGAGCCACCGGAGAGGGAACTCGTGGCTCGCCTCGCGCTCGCTCGCTCGTCAATCCCAATGGCCCATGGGCTCGATCTCACGAACGTGCTCCACTCTCTATTTCGTGCTGATCGTGCATTCGCCGCTATATCGATACACGCGCGAACACAGAGAGAAATTGCCACTGTGTGGGAGTAAATCGGTTTTCATCCACGAGTGTGCGAAAAAGATCGATAGCTTGTGTCATTCCATTGTGGACCGAAACAAAGCTTCCCCCCCCGAAGAAGAAGGGCGATACGTTATTCGCAAAAATATTACCCCAACAATCGATCAATGATTATTTTTCAAGATGTCATCGAGTCTCTCATCGTTCATTGGACTCGCTGCCTTGGGAATCGCGAACACATCTGATATCTCGCGAGGATGAAAGGGATCTTGAGTAACTTCGTCCTTTTCATTAACGAAGAAGGAAAATGAAAGGATGCGAAGATGAGAGGAAGGCCTCTGATCTTCAATTGAGACTCGAGAGTTTCTATTCTAGGCTCGAGCCGGTGAAAATGGGACCACCGTATTTTTTCCTGTTTTTAAAAGCGAAGTCCGTAAAATCAGAGAGGAAAAATTTAATTGGACGCGCAGTGACGCCTTTGAAATTGTAGTGAGACCAGATGGAGTTCGGCTCTTTTTTTTTTACTTCGAATTTTCAGGTTTTTCGTACGTCTCTCGACGGCTCTTTGTTGAGTTATCGGGTATCCGCATATTTTATTCGGTGTATACGTACCCAATCATATTTAACTCTATATACATATATATATATATATCCATATACACATATATATACATACATGCATAAATTCATACGCACAAACGTACATCGGGTGAGCAATTAGAAATTTGTGAAAAAAAAATATATATATTGAAGTTTGCATCGTTGGAACGCGACGAAAATTCTTATGAACATTTTTATTTCCTTATTTTTATTATGATACCAAATCTTTTGGGATTATAAAAAAAATAAGGTATCATAATAAAAATAATAACTAAAAGCATCTTAAAAAATGGTTGAGGGTTTTCGTAAGTAAAGTCTCCTGGAAGAAATTTGAGAAAGTAAAAAAAAATATAATTTTCATTGTACTTCGGTCGTCTTAATGTTTTTTTTTTTCAATGGAAGTGGCAAACTGATGACAAAGTCAACTCCAATAAAAAAAAAAAGTCTTACAGTTTTTCAATTCCCTCCTCAGTGTCTTTTTTTAATCTAAACCGATCTATCGTGATCTCGGGAGGACCTCGACAAAAAAGAGTAAAAGAACAAAAGGTACCTCGATGCGGATAGCAGACGCGACACTTCCGGAAGCAAATAATTATTTTTATCAAAGAACGCGTCCAACGACCCTATCGACCGCATCGACCGCGAAGGATTTTTTAATACTCTTTCCAAATGATGCTCTTACTATTTAGAACAATTTCTCTTCGAGTCCCAAATTTTCAGGGACACACCTTGTATACCCGTGCACACATCGTTCGCGAACGATAAACCGCGGTCGCTTCGTTTATACCGGTCGGTCGCGATATGACGAGGCAAAGCCTTGAAATTCATAAAGGGGCGAAATATTTATAAAGACGTTTCGAAAGTGATGCAAATGAGAAAACAAAATCTTGGCAGCTAACACTCCATACCGGATGAAGCTGCGCGATCACATTACCGCGTCACAACTTCCATTATGTTTTCTTTTTTTTTTTTTCTCCACTCTCTCGGTGCATTCTTCTCAGAGAATTTCATGTCAGCGTATTTCGAACGGCCGCAAACTATTCGCGTGTCTGAGTCTTTTGCAATTTCGAATATTACGTACTCACAAAGTGTCTGGAAGATTGACCGATGCTCGTTAAATGGAGAACGAGGACATAAAAAATGTTTATGCTTTGTTACGTTGTTTCCAAAGCTTGCAAGACTTCGTAAAAATCATTGAGATTAATTATGTGAGATGCACCAGAGATACTTCTCAAGTAGACGTAGAAGTTGAATAGATTTTTTACATTCATTGCTATGGAATTATAATAATGAACTCTGACAAATAGTTTATTCTGTCAAAAAAACCGATCGCTTCCATACTAAAAAAAAAACGAATTTTCGACTCTGATAGTATTTTATACAAGTCTATATTTTTTTAACAAGGTGTTTGGGTTTACGCCCAAATTCTCGGGGCTCCGTCACCATATGAGTTTCCGATCTTAAATGACGATTGAGATTTTTATCAAAAAAATTATGTTCAGACCTACTGAACGTCACGATTTCCCTGCTTGGAATGTGACGCACGTCGCGCTCTTGTTCCGCCTACTAGACATTGATTTGAATGTCATAAATCATTTAGCAGATGAGTAAATGCAATTGTAAAATATAAGACTAGACGGATTTATAATTTTGGCAAAAGTAAACAAAAATATCGCGCTACTTCGCGACAAAAAATAATCAAATGTAGCGCATTCAATTTACTCGACCACATCGTTTCGCTCACAGTATATAATTTAATAATAACATTGATACTTATTGAATGAAATAGTTTTTAACAATAACATTAATAATGTTGGTATTTTTACGGTAATTAATAATTAATGTTATCCAAAACGCCCTTAAACCCTCTTCAACCTACGATCTTATTTTCCAGTACAATCAAATCAGCGAGCAATTTATTTCTCACCGCTATATGAAAGTTCGCAAAAAAAAAAGTCTCGCGAACCGCGTGTCCGTATGTATATTGAGGAAAAAAGCAAATGCGCCGGTCTAACAAAAAAATGTTAATAATTCATGGGATTTGAAGGCCAAAAAAAAAGAAAAATTGTTTTTCTCATTGGATATATATATATATGTGCGGTATTGTGTTTGGCTCTGTTGTTATCGTCAGCGCGTTTCTTTCTCTTTGGTACTGAAAATCAATCGCGTATATTTTCGCGGACAACTGCGCGCAAGTCTGGCGTTTAATCATAGTCATTTTACAGCTGCATCATGCGGGCTTGGTCATAAGCGAATAAAGCGCATCGGGCAGGCCAAGGAGTCAAGTATGCAATTGCGAGCGTGGATCCTGTACACACGTGTATACATGACCATCCACACGTAGGTAGCAATGTATACATAACATTTCCGCGTATGTTTGCCCGTTACGAAACGTTTGACGGAGTAGCAAAAGATCGTGAGGGAACTTCGATGATCTTCGAGACGAGAGGAGCATTGTCATGGATCTCTCTTGCTTTCTCTCCCTCTCTCTCTCTCTCTCTTTCTTGCTCTGTAATCTTGGGAGAAAAACTCGCGGGGTCAATTATCCTTGTGCCTGTACGAGAGATACGTATGCGCGTAACGGGAGACCTGAATTTTGCCACCTCTCTCGACCCCTTTTGACGACCTAGAAAAAATGCAAGCTTTTTCTCATTATTTTTTTCTCATCTCGGAAGTCGAAGTTGTGAACGGTCTTGAAGATTGCGTCGTTGGAACGTAAAGAACATTCTTTTTTTTTTCATTTTTATTATTTGACAAAACGTTTTGTTGCCGATTTAAGGAGGTTGGGGCGTTACCCACAATCCAAGATTTAAAAAAATATATCCTAACTAATATTATAAATCTGACTTTCTGTCTGTCTGTTTGTTATTCAATCACGCCAAAACGGCTTGATCGATTTCAATGAAATTTAACATGTAGATAGCTTATGGCCTGGGTTAGGACATAGGATACTTTTCATTCTAATATCTATTATTTTTTTAATTATAACATCATATACTCTACTGTAATTATCAAATTCAAATTCTTATAGAATACAACGAATCGAATATAATTTAAATTTGATAAAATCTAATGTCTAATATTTTTCTAATTATAATATTTTAATTTTTCAGCCTTCCAGCTCTTCTTTGGGAAAGAACGAAAAGATAACTTTTTAGCGGTTTGACATTCGTAGCAATGCTCGCACAAAAAATTACGAAGTAAAGATTCGTTAGTGCGCCGGGCTTTTACGTAAGGCGCGCAAAGTCCGGTAGCTATTCTGCACGATCCGTGTACTATCAACGTTAGAGGGAAAATCGAGGAGAGATTAAGCATTCTTCGGGAGAGTAGAGCGTGCCCGTGCACACCTACGACAAGGCTCGAATTCCGGGCGACGTATGCATAAACGTATATTTTTCTGATATAATGGTAGAAAAGTCGTGCGAATCGTGGCGACCTTCTTCCAGATCTTCGATACACTTTGGCTCATCCGCCAACGCGAAAGATTCATCGAGCTCGCGCGAAGAAAGGAGACTACTTTCGTAGCTTGCTCTGGTATTCATCGACGTGCAGCAGCGAAAAAAAAATCCTCGTAAAAGTGCGCAAATATATGTTGTATGTGCACGCATGAGGAAAATAGGAATCCTGAAGAATCAGTCTTTTGACAGCTTAAATATGTCAAAAGAAATTTGGAAAATAAAAAAAATCATTTTCGTTGCATTCCAACGATGCAAACTTCAACGTCATTGGGGAAAGGTTCGATTTTGAGGTCGTTGCATCTATGCAAAGATGGCTATCAGGACATCCTACTGTTTTGAAGGGATTTGAGTTCGATAGAGAGAGATAGAGAGAGAGAGACAGAGAGAGAGAGAGAGAGAGAGAGAGAGAGAGAGAGAGAGAGAGAGAGAGAGAGAGAGAGAAAGGAGGGGGAGGAGAAAGGAAGTAACGCTGGAAAACATACTTTAAATCTATATATATATATATATATATATATTTGCGTGTGAGTATAGTCCATGGGATTAAGAACCGGTGCGAATGGAACATTCGCCGTAGCGGGCGGTTCCAAGACCCGGCGGCAAAGTAGTTCATCATAAATACAAAAAATAAATACACGTCCAGTTAAGGACTTCGTAATTTATGAGAGCCCTCTTTCACTTTATCGGCACGTCGCAGAATTCCGCGAAAGGCTATAATAAAATGTCTACTGCACTTGTACGTTAATAACGAAAGAATAAAAATTGAATAATCAAGCTCACCGGTTCGTTCGAAAATCCACGAGCAATAAAAATCCAAGGTGTAAATTTTTCAATTCGTAGCACACTGCCGCTTCGCACTTCCCGAGAATCGCAAATTTTCCAATATTAATCTTCCAATGAGCGCGGATGAAAGGAAAATCGGGATTTTGGGATTGGCAGGATCACTGATCGGCAAAAGTGCGAAAAAAATCATAAGACAGGAAATATTGGAAAGTCTCACAGCACCGAGAATCTGTTTGGCCCAAGACCGGACCAGACAGAATAAAAGAGGGAGAGAGAGGGGGAGAGAGAGAGAGAGAGAGAGAGAGAGAGAGAGAGAGAGAGAGAGAAAGAGGAACGTAATTATCAAACGAGTCGCGAACTTCTGACAATGTATGATAACCGTACGGACATCGAGGACGTGAATAAATCGCGGACGAGCGGATCGCGCGGCTCGTCCATTCGCGAACGTTTGAATGAAAACTATCGCGCGAGTCGAACGTACCGAGGAAAGAGACTACGACACTGTGCACTCTACACTCGAAATCGTCTTCGTGTTTGTGCGAGTTTTTTTTTCCTCCTTTTTTTTTAATCCGAGGCTCCCTCGTCTAAGGACAAATTTAATAATAGTGCGTCGTCTCGCGGGCGTGTGTCCATTTCGTCGTAGTCGTTCACAGGTGCATGTTGCGTGCATAATACGTGGGAAAGACCGATGGAGAGACAAGGAACGAAGAGAGAGAGAGAGAGAGAGAGAGAGAGAGAGAGAGAGAGAGAGAGAGGGAGGGGGAAAGAGAGAGAGGGACAAGAAGCGGGCGGCGGGACTGAGAGAGAATGTCCGAACGTGCATTCGAGAGACCAGAAGGCGATTGGCTATACCTGACTCTCTGCCAAATGAGATATGTCCGAGAGCCAGGTTCGAGAATCATGCACATCGTGATGAGCAGCGTATCATGCCGCTAAAGAGTCAGAGCAAGAGAGACAGAGAAATAGCGGGAAGGAGAAAGAAAAAGAAAAAGAAAAAGAAAAAGAAAAGAGAGAGAGAGAGAGAGAGAGAGAATAGGGTGGGAAGGGATGTGTAAAGGCTCAATCGTCTAAAGCGTACAGGCATAGCAAATAATGCACTTGTATATATGCACTACAATAAGAGTGCATGTACATCCATTTCTTATTTGAATTCTTTTTTATCCACTCTTCGTGCGTGCATATATATATAATTCGCGTGAAGTGGGAATGAAGAAACGATATGTATATGAATATAACACTCCTTTTCAACCGATGATTATATTCAATAGGCATACAGTGATCTATATAAAGGGTGTCTCAAAATGATCTGACATTTTTTATTGCGCGCCATTTTTTTTTGTGGCGAACATAGAGTACTAATCTTAGACAGCTGGCTTCAAGAAGTATAGAGGTTTAGTCATGGAGAATTTATATGATCGAGCAACGCATAGAAATTGTGAAAATTCGCTGCGAAACAATGCAGTTATTGCAGCCGAAGTTTCGTGGTCGTGTTATCTCGCGCCGCGGCGATGTGAATTGGTCACCAAGATCGTGCGATTTGAGGCCATTGGACTTCTTTATTTTAGCTTTTCTAAAAGGAAAAGTGTATGCCGATGATCCACAAACTATTCCGGAGCTCAAGAAAGCAATTGGACGCATCATTAATGAAATTAGTCCGCAATTGTGCTAAAATGTTATTGAAAATTTCGTCTGAAGAGTGAAAGTTTGCAAACAGAAACGAGGCGCCCATTTATCGGATATTGTGTTCCACACATAAACTGCACGTTTGTACCTTATATTAAAATAAAAATATTCGTACTTTTCAAATAAATAATACGTTTTATTAATTATTTAATATGTCAGTCTATTTTGAGATACCCTTTATATATATGTATATAATTCGCGTGAAGTGGGAATGAAGAAACGATATGTGTATGAATATAACATTCTTTTTTAACCGAAGATTATATTCAATCGGTATAGAGTGATCTATATATATATATCGATCACTCAATTTCTTTGACTACTTTGTTTTTTATATAATCGTCGATTGAAAAAGAATTTTATATTCATATATCGATTCTTCATTCTCATTTCAAGCGAATTATATATATATATATATATATATATATATGTAATCAGTGTCGAAATTTTTTTTTCATTACTTGGCGTCCGGCGCTGCCGCGTCCCTTGATTCGCGCAAAGAGCGGATAAAAAAAAAACTCCAAATAAGAAATGGCTGTACGTGCATTCTTATTGGTGTCCAAATACGAAAGCATACTTTGTTATGCCTGTATGCTCCAAACGATTGAGCGTTCAAACATCCCTTTACTCACACACGCCTATATATATTAAAATTAAAAAAATATTTTATGTTGTGGAGACAAATTTTGTGAGCGCGCGGACCCACAAACAATGTTTTTTTTTATCAATCAACGTGACAATATTTTATAACGTTGAAGTTTGCATCGTTGGAACGCAACGAAAGTCAATTATTTTTAAGGCCATGTGTCATATCGACCGAGCTACGAGTGCGAGAGAGATAGCTGATTTGCAGATTCCCAGTGTTCTCCGAGACGGCTCATGTTTCGGAAAAAAGAAAAGGAACACCTTCCGCTCGGTTGGACGACGAACGTCTTTCTCTTCGTTTGCTCGAAAAGCGATAGATCTAGGAAAAACTTGACCGTAGAATTTTTGACTACCGGACGTGTGAGCCATGCCCTTTATTTCTTCCTTTTTTTTGGCCTATTTACGTTTCCACGTATTCTTATTAGAAATTTACGATCTCAATTTGCGCAAAAAAAAACGGCTTTGAATAACGATAAATATAAAGAAAAAAAAAATTGTTGCATTCCAACGTTCCAAACTTCAACGTCATAATATTTTTTTGTATTCCACATGTGTCTTTGTCCTCAAACGCGAATATATTTGTGATAAGAATTCTATGTTTATCTAAATATATCTATATTTTTTGTCCTAACAAAAAAAAACCTCGAGCCCCGCAAGCGCAAAGTTTGCCCATACAGCAATATATACTTTGATTTTCAGTTCTCGATTACAGAATTAGGTTCGAGGTTACGTGTATACTTTTTTTTCTTTTAAATAAATTAATATAAAAGAAACGATAGACAGAATGCGAAAATGAACAAAAACAGATCGAATAAAAGATTAAATCAAGTTTGTTTATTTTAATTCCGCAGTTACGTCACGAGGAAGGAGATTCTTTTACAAAAGTAAACGTGCGTGAGAAAAGACTGCAAAGTATCGTGGCCAACGTGCAGGCTCGTTTGCGCAAATTTTTTCGCTGCCCGTTGGTCTAAGGTTAAGCCCTCGCGCGGCCCGTTACTATTCGCGATCGTGGATAGAATTTCCGATTAAGAATACGAGAGTACAAGAAAAATAATTACTATTCGATTCGTCCTGCGAGCTTGTCAGTGCACTCGGAGAATTCGACGACTCGTCCACGTGACGAGTTTAACGAGTCGCGAAAAAATGGTATCCTTGATTTATGATTTCGAAAATATCTACACACGAATACACACAAATATAATACAGATAATATAGCAACTCTCGAAGTATAGGCGAGCCAATTTCCTCTCGAGATTTCTATGCAATTTCTGTGCAGAAACTTGAACTCGTTCGACCATGTGGTGCGAGTGCAACTTTAACCGTGATTATATCTTTATTCGTCGCGATCGTATTCGGAGCCGCATCGCGAAATCTCGCGACTGATCGCGACAAATCACATTGTCATTTTTTAAAAATATGTTTGTCATTTTTTTTTATTCACTGAGTGGGTTACGCACGGGATCACGTCCCGTTAATAATTGTCGCGTGCGTCGTTCTCGCCCATTCGCGGAGATTGGACGCGCGTGCGGCGCGTTCCGCAACGAATTCGCTCGGCAACCACCCGCGAAAATGTTTTTTTTTTCTTTCAGAATTCCGACCAACCGGCCTTGAGAGCAATTTTCCGTTCGTCGTTCTCGTCTCATGTATTGTGCATGCATACGTACGGCGTGAAAATTGAAATATCTTGGACACGAACAAAAAAATTGCCCCGAAAGGTCCATTTTGTCCATCAAAATCATACGAATGACAAGCAAGTTTTTTTCTTAAGTATTGGACGGAGCCTGCAACTTCATCTCACAGATATATATATATATATATATATATATATCGTCGGTGAGCATATTTTTGTTGTTGTATTCTCGCCGTGGCAGCCTGCGCGGCTCTCTAAGTGATCGCGCAAATCGTATATCGAGTTTGGGTCAGTTGTGTCAATTGGAACGAGTTTGAGAGATGCTGTGATGTTGGTGTGTTCTCCGCCGTCATCAGGTTCAAGCGTGATCGGTCGGTTCTCTTCACGTGTTTCGCTATTTCGAGATTCGAACTTCGACGGAAACTCCTTGTGCCACCTAATTCACACACACACACACACATTTATAAATATTTGTAGATGTGTGTGCACGTTTGTGTTTTTAGGTATATGCGGATATTCGTACGTAGGAAACTAGTTTGAAGATTCGAGGATATTTTTTTAGGAATTTCGAGGATTTATGTGTGTGTGTGTGAGCGCGCGAGTGTGTGTGGGTGTACGTGCGTGTGCGCGAGCTTGGTGTATGTGTGTGAAATTCGGGGCCGGATTGAAATTTCGAACTTCGAATGCTCCGACGGTTTGAAATTCCTAATTTTAATTTTAAAGTCTACACAGTTGACTGTAAATGATGTGGAACGGTACGAGTAGCGATAAAAAAAAAAGGATACAAATATGAGTTCTTATACGAGATAATTTTCAGAAATTGTATGAAGATCACTACGCTTCATTTGAACGACCAGTAATACGACATACAAAACTCCGTATATGTAAATAATAAGCATGTCACAAAATTCGGAAATTTTTATTATAGAAAACGAGCTATATCAGATAGTTTAAATATAATAAAGGCTAATAAGAGATTCGTCAGGTTCACGAAAGTTTTGGAGTCCGGAAATCATAGCTTCGATCATCCAGTTTGCGAAAACTGAAGTTTAGATAGTGTAAGATTCCGATAAAGAACGTTCAGAACGTTCAAAATTCCGAAAACTCACAGGTAAAGCAGATAGCAAATTAGCCTAACACGTTTAGATAGCAGCACCACTAAATTTTCGGAGTTTTGGTCTTTCGGGGTAGTATTATTTCGGAGTTTTGATCTTTCGTGGTAGAATTTTTTGAGAGTTCTCATCATCCTTCACGTTTTATTGTGAACGTATAATGTAAGGATGTTTAACTATCGATAATTCTTATCGATATTCTTCTTTTCGGAACTTTTCCCTGTACAAACCTTCGCCATTCTGCAACATGAATTTTTACCACTACAACTTTTCGGAACAGTGGACTCTCTGATTATGGGAATTTTTTTTTTTTTCCAATTCGGGCTACAAAAATCACTCAAACGTTATTCAGGCCCTCTATTGAAAATCAACGTAAATTCGTAATAAAATATGTTCAATAATGAGAATAAAGACAGAGGAAAAAAAACACGAATTTTCATTGCATTCCAACGATGCAAACTTCAAGGCCCATCTTACGACCCCAATAAATAAATAAATAAAAATGGGATCATAATGAAAAATAAAGAATTGACAAGAAAAATTACATAGAACTTCCGTTGCATTCGAACGATGAAAACCTCAACGCCGTTCGTGCACGTATACACGTATCCACATAGAAACCTATGTTAAAGCCGACGTGACCGGAACTATACGTTCGAAAGAGTCAGTCTAAACGAACGAGAGATGGCCATACGGCCCTCGGAGCCAAAAAGTTTTAACTCGGTATATATTCGCGAAGAACGATATCGTCATCGCTCTCCTCTTCGTCTTACGTATATTCTCTTCATCGCCCCGCGAAAGCGCTGCCTGTTTCGCGCGCGGGCGCCTCAGAGTTATAAACAACCACGATACGAATTGAGTTTATATCGGGATGAGAGGATGAAACGAGAAAAGATCCGTGTGCGCCACGTGAAAGAGTCGTGCAACTAATTTTCTCAGAGTTTCTATTTTCTATATAGATACACGCCGACGCGGGACTTTCCACGCGGTTGACGGAAGCGTGAGGGACGCACGTTTTTTTTCTCTCTCCTTGTAAAGGAAGCTTCGTATGGATTTAAAGAAAATGTATTTTGCGAAATTCCGATGGAATGTGGGGGAGGAACGATTTAAAAAAGTTGCTCACGGGAGGCGAGTTAATTGAGGGTGAGCAATGTACAAATATACATTTTTACCAGCGAGAAGGAGGAAATTGTTCGATGGAGAAAGTTGCTCGACAATAATTTTGTGAGATGAGTTTACATTTGAATTATTTGTTAATGAAGAATTCTTAAATTGATATTTCCAAGTGAGATGGATTCTCTGCCATCTCCAATTCTTCCGGATATTTTTCTTCCACTCGACAAACTTTACCTCGCTTTTCTTCACGGTTCACTCGCACTTTTATAGAGATGCGGGGGAATTTTTGCAAATTTGAAACACCCGTGGGTTCGCGTGATCAGTGCGAATGGAACACACCGCGTTTTATTTAGGTTTTTTTTTTGTTTTATTTTTATTTTTTTCATTCGTTCCTTCCTATACGTGCCGGTTTTGACTTTAATTGACGATCGAGAGAAAGTTCGTTCTCCGCTATACGTGAGATTCCTGGCGAGAGGATTAAAATGTTGCAACATGTGCCGTTGCGCGAGTTGCCCATTTTTCGTATAATGTTTTTTTACGACCCAAACGTCCTAGAAAACGTGCAACGAGAACGCGCATATCGTTTCAACATTTTATCGATTATATTTCGTGTTGAAACAGGAACAAAATTTTGTACGAAATTCAATGGAACAAAGAATAAGCCGAGATTCATTCTTCCTTAATTTATTTTTTCTCCTACTGTTGATACGGTCTTTAAAAATATATATATTAATTCCGCATACGCTCGTAGAGAATGAATACGAAAAAGCTCGTTCGGGAAAATCTTTTTTGGGAAGATCACGGAACACGATCTCACGGAAAAGCACCGAGTGATCTTGGGGCGAGGAGAGTGGGCAAATTTTTCACACGCTTCGTAGTTGCCAAACTGTCTGACAACTCTCGGGAAAACTTGCCCGCGTTCCTAATGAATATACGATGACCGACGTCTTAAATAGACGGGAGGTAGAGAGGCAGGGAGAGAGAGCGAGAGAGAGAGAGAGCGAGTGGAGGAAATAAAAAAGAAAAGAGGTAAGGGAGTAAGAGAGAGGGAGGAAAAGATGGAGAAAGATAAAGAAAGAGAAAGAGAGAGAGAGAGAGAGAGAGAGAGAGAGAGAGAGAAAGAAAAAGTAAGACAGCGAGAAAGATGAAGAAGAAAGGGAAAAGAGGCACCACTGATAGAAGAAGAGACAGAGAGAGAGAGGTGCAAGTCAGCAGCATCATCTCATTCACGAATACTTCACAAAATGTCTATATGCAATCTTTATGCAGTCTCAATTCTCTCTCTCTCTCTCTCTCTCTCTCTCTCTTTCTCTCCCTCTCTCGCTCCCTCCCGCCCTTTGTCTCGGTCTCTCTCTCCCCCCCCCCCCCCCTCTCAATCTTTCTTGCATAACCACGTGTGCGAATATCGTAACAAATGATGACAAATCAGGCACGTCAGATCTACAATAAAGCGAGGAGCACGATTCGCGATGAGAAGCGCGAAGACAATAACGAAGGATCCGCATCTATAAAGATTTTAAACGAGGTTCGATCAATCTTGATCATCGGCTACAACAATACACGCGTATATTTTCATAACGCTCTGACCCATTTCACGCCAATCGTTCGCAATACATGAGGTTCAAGTTTGCGCTGGAGTGCAATGCAAATCGATATTTCTGCATTCTTTCAATTTCTTTTGGCCATTTTAGCTTACGAATGCTCTTTAACCTTTTTTTTCTTCTCAAATACTTATTCAGCGATCTGTCATATAAATCGACGAAAACAAATTGTGTATAATAATCAAAATAAGGAAATAAAAATATCAAAAAGAATTTTCGTTGCATCGCGATGCGCGTACAATTATGCGGCATTTATTCCAATTTAAGTATATCGGGAACTTATTTAAAATGAGAAAAAGATAAATTTACGAATTCTCGAGGCGTTTTTCTCCATTTAAAGTATGCCTTTTCTCCCGGATGCATCCATGTATTTTTCCAAATCCGAAAGAAATTTCTCCGGCACTCGATTTATTATTCTTACAGCCCTGGTATCATTTTTTGGTACCTTGGCTTCAATTTCATTGTCGTTTTATCGCTACCATTTTCATCGTCGTTATTCTTTCTCAACACTTTGGGTTCTACTCAACTCGGCAAATTTAATTTTTTTTCTGCAATTACCAAATTTTTAAGGATTTTTTTTCACGGGGACAAACTAAACTTTCATGGCGTATGTGTTTTTTTTTCTCGGTAAAAGTGTCAGGTTTTTCGTACTCACTGTCTGGTTATCCTTGACCTTGAAGAGATGATATTGAAATCGTCCGTCATCGCCTCTGATGAAGTACACGAAACTGCCGCTTTTCGTGTCTTGGCCATTGGTAGGGACCAGCTGAGGCTTCGAGGTGCCGCTCAGTGGATGCCGAAATAACGGCTCCTCTTCGTTCTTCGTGTAAGCCGATATGTAGCCCGAAGCGACCAACAGATTTACCTGCACATTCGTAAACGTCAATGTTCCTCGAATTTATTATGCGACCGCATCGATATATGAAAAATTGAAGTTTGCATCCTTGGAGTGCAATGAAAATTTATTTTTTTTTGGTATTTTCTCAAATTTCTTTTAACAGATTTTAGCTACCAAAATTCTTGAGCCATGTCTCAAGATGGTCTTCAGGAGATCTGCGAGTGAAATTTGTCAAAAAAAAAAACGATTTGCCATCGTAATAAAAAATAAGAAAATGAAAATATGAATATATGAATTTTCGTTGCGTTCAAACGATGCAAACCATATCGATATTAATTTTTTTTAAGGAAATTTAACACAATGCGCCTGCTCGAATATGCTTCTATAAATTTGTATCTCAATTCAATTTTCCTTAATCTCACTCTCTGGTACGCGCTCCAAAAGAAATTTTCTTCCTGACTTGTGAGCGTTAAGAAATTCTTTTTATCCTAATTCGTTTTTCCTGATTGATGAAATTTTCTTCGAGCAGACGGATACTCGGCGAATAATGTTTGCGAAATATAATCGATCACCAAGGCAAGAAAACACACGTTGCGCGCAAACACGACTCGCGTGAACCTATATGCCCTTGTATCGTTGTCCCATGTTACGCCCTATGTAAGACGTGAAAGTCACGTTTTACAAGAAAGACGAGATTCGAGTGAACGCGGAAACGGGTGCCTGGCGATAAAAAAAAAAAGATCAACGTGACGAGATAAAAAATATATCTGATACACATACAGACACAAATAAATATAAAGACATAACGACATAAGTTCGAAGTTTTTATCATTGGAAAGTGACGACTTTTTGTTTTCTTGTAATTCTTGATTTCTTTACTTTTATTATTATCCAAAACTACTTTTTTACATTTAAAGATCGTAAATATTCAACAAGAATACGTAAAAACGTTCGACCGATTATCATAGTCTAAATCAACCGAAGATAAATTAGAGTAATGAAAACAAAAATAAACGTTCGTTACATTCCAACGATGAATACTTCAACAGCATATATTCGCTCTTACATACGCCGTTATATTCCTTACTGAATAATGATAAAAATCATCCCCGTAAAACCCCTATAATCGTCCATAAAAAGAATTCTACAATAAACAGACGCTTGGGGTGCTCACGTGCTCGATAGGAGGCAAAGTAAAACGCCTCCCAAGGGTTAAAGGAGTGTAAAAAATGGAAACGAAAAATAATTATCGTAATGAAGTTTGCATCTTTGGAGTGCAACGAAAATATATTTTTTTCGTATTGTTGTATGCTTTTTTTTCACAGGTTAGGAAAATTACTGAAGCATATTTAAGAATGTTCATTGAACATTTATAACCAGCGGCTGCAAAAAAAAATAGATTTTAGATAATAATAAAAATAAAGAAATGAAAAAAATCAGGAATTTTCGTGCATCGATGCAAACTTCAACACCATAAATAATTGTCACGCACACTGGCACCAAAATAGGAAAAATTCGTGCATAAAATTGACGCGAATTTTTCGTACTCTCTTTTCCTTGAAATCGCGTACGAATTCCCTCCCGTTCCCCTTGAGCAACGACTAATATATTGAATTTTGCATCATTGGAATGCAACGATTTTCTTTTCCTAATTCCAAATTCTTTTCTGGCAGATCAAAGCTTTGGCAAACTTATTTTAAGATCCTCATTAGAGAGATACAGCCTAAATCTATCGAAAAATATTTTGGATAACAATAAAAATGAAGAAGCAAATAATAAAAAAGAATTTTGGATAACAATAAGAATGGAGAGAAGGAAATATATATTTTTTTCAATAAAAAGTTAATAAAAACGAATTCAAGATTGCATTTCAACGATGCAAACATCAACAGTATCGAAAAATGGCTTTTATGTGGAACAAGAACGTCGGGCGATACTGTCGTTTCACGCCTGAGCACGGCTCGACGTATGGGTGTGGTACACTCGCCATACATCCACTGTCCATACAAATTGATCAATTGTTTTATAAACAAACGAGCCAGCGAAGGAGAAAGAAGGGAGGGAAGGGGGAGCGAGAAAAAGAGAGGCAGAGAGAGAGAGAGAGAGAGGAAAGGAGTGGAGAGAGAAAGACGGTGGTAGACAAAGCGAGAAAGAGGCCAACAGTCTCGCGTGTTTAATTGTTTTCTCTCCCCTTTGCAACAACCAAATCATTATTGCCACTTATCGCGAGTTGCAATTAAAAAATGAAGAAAAAAAAAAGAGGAGGACCGTGCGAACCACAGACATCGTAGAACCGAGATAGGGTGACGACGGAAGGATGTTGCAGACTTTGTTACGTGAGCGATAAGCGTACGACTGCGTTTCGAACTCTTATCCAAGTATAAGAGAATGAGAACGAGAGAGAGAGAGAGAGAGAGAGAGAGAGAGAGAGAGAGAGAGAAATATTTGTATTCTCGCAAACATGATTATTCATCCTTAATGTATGCCCATTATATGAGAAGGGGTGCGAGGCGAGCTCAAGAAGGAGATCTATATATATAAATCTCAGAGACGAAAGAATGCCGGGAGCACGCGAGGTGGAAGAGAGCGCGGAATTCAAAGTGGCTTACAGTGCGGTACAGTCCACATAGTCGACTACCCAGACCTGAACAATTATTATTTTTCTACTTTCAAAAGCCATTTCATTAACCCTTCGTGGTCACACTTCTAAATTCAATCACTTGGGTCGATTCTACCCAGTCGGTTTTCAAAAAAGTATCGTGACCAAACTATCCGTCCGAAGTGGTTCAAAAAATTACGGAACATGCTTTGAACTTTCCAGATGATGAACGAAAAAATTATGTATAAGAAATAAAATGGCGACATGTTAAAAAAAATTCATAAAGACGTAAAAAAGCAAAAGACACTTTTTCGCTCAAAAAATCATAGTTCCACAAACATTATCATTTTAAAGTATTATATTATTATTGAATTGAATTATAGAAATAGATTTTTTTTCGCGTGATAATTACGAAAACAAAATTCAAAGTAACGTCAAATTCGCGTTGTGTCTGTTGTCGAGTGAACCTAGCACCGCAACCCTTCCCGCGTATCGGTTGGAGACTAGATACAGAAGCCTAAAGTCCTAGTTTCGGCTCCTGTATCTAGTCTCCATGGTACGGTGCTCCCACCATGCACCACTACACCCTCGTATCGCTCACCTACGTACGCCGGCTTCACGGACGCATCTGATTGACTTACCTTTCAAAAATTAATAATAATTCAAGGGTTGATCTGAGACCCATACATACTTATATCAGTCGACTCAGAATTTCACCCCCAATCTCCCATTTCAGGGACTACATTCAGTTCTGGGACACCCTGTATGCGATGATTTGAAAATTGTCGTTTTTGTGTAGACACGCCGTAGTACGAACCCTTTCGCGAGTACTCCTCTTCTTTATTTCGCTCGTAATCCACGGCAGCATAGGACCACTGAATCTACGGTCCATCGCCGTCGAGCCCACGTAATCCGCCGGTACGAGCTTCATCGTTCACTATTGCGTCCGCTTTGTCCCTCGTTCTTTCCCCGATATTAACATCGAAGAGAATCCTTCGGGGAATATCGGCTCGTCCGGATCAGATCATTTCATCGGCATCCTGAAAGTCGTGAAGAAACCGATAGCGAATACAACATACAATTTCCAAAGGAACAATAATACAGACGTATTATTGTTCCTTTGGAAGTAGAAGTTTGCCTCGTTGGAATTCAACGGGAAATTAATTCCTTTTAGTCAATTTTTTTATTGCTGTTTTAGGATCTGAAAATCGCTCAAACGTTTCGACGTGTTCTTATCAGAAATTCACGAGCTCAATTTGCAAAAAAAAAAAACTGTCAATAATGATAAAAAATAAAGAAATAAAAAATGAAAAACAATAATATCCATGCATTGCAACGATTCCGCATGGAAAATTAGAAACTCGCATATTGCTTCGTAATTTCACTTCTCTCACGAAGCGCCACATCTCCGTGCAAAACGGTGCTTTTTAATTATTTTTATTGACTTCCTTAAAGTGCCTCCATATAACAATTCTTACAACGGACATTTTTACGAACCATTCGGAACCGCGGCCACGGAGTCCCGTAGTCTCCGTGTTCCGCAGTATGGAAGAAGCAAAAGCGCACAAATAGCGTGAGCCAAAACACTCATCGATCAACGTCAGCCTCAACAACGACGATAATCGCGTCGTTGCAACTTTCCGCTACATTCGCGATTATTTTTTCTCTCGTCGCGCTGTGCAATTTTATTTTATTTTTTGCACCCAGTTATACCTCGAGAGACGACGCGAAATCAGCATGTCCGCCGTGGAAATCCATTTGCGTTAAAATGACGCAGAGTCCGTTTCACGTGACGCGCGCGCGAAAACGAATTAATGAAGTTTAAGATTACGCCTGGAACACTGAAGTAGGTAACACTGGTAGTCAGTTCGAGTGTCCTCGAAGGCATCGTCATTCTGGTACATTCGCTGTCAAAATTATCTCTCCATCAGCCAGCTACGTACAAGGTCAACGTAACCTCACAAATTTTCGAACACGGTTCTCGATTGTTTTTATGCGGGTAAAACTTCGCGAATTCTATTTTCACCGATATTTATGATGTTTTTCACAATAATGAAATAATTTCATCGTATGGCTTCGTACAATTGCTACACGGAGAGAATTAAATGTTAAAAATTACCGTGCAGTAACGGTAACCAGATGACAACCCTGAAACTTCGCTTATTATTGATGAGTAAAAAACAGATTTTCACGAAAAAAAAATAAAATTTCTTCTTCAGATAGAAAATTTTACCAGATTTTCTAGTAAATTTTCATGTGTAACAAAATACGCAAAATTTAAATTTAAAAAATATATAATATCAGCGAAATTTTACTGTGCATTTTATTATTTTATGCCTTTCAAAAATGTCTATAAAAAAGTATCGTCTTTATAACAGTTATTTTAAGATTTATTATAAAATTTAATGAGTGTTATAGGAAAATGTATTGTGGTCTCGGTAAAAATTATCGTGCGCGCTACCCTTCTTGTATAGTAAAATTTTAGCTACGTATTTGAAATTTTCTGTAACGTGAGTTAAAAAAAACTTGTCGCATACGAATTATTATGCTTTTCTCACTTGCCACCACATTGAAATATATCACGGTAATTTTTACCGTGAAATTCACGACAAAAATTACTTTTTAATTCTCTCCGTGTATTGAAGGCTTTGCCCTAAGTATAGTTTAATTTTCCAACACCATATGTCATATCGCCATTTGACAGATCCCAATTATTAATGCACGAAAGAGAGAAACCACTTGATTATTTAACTCTAGAAACCCCCCAACGTTGGGTCATTCGTGTCCATGCTAAATATTTGGAAAGTAAATACAGTGTTGAAGTTTGCATCGTTGGGAAGCAATGAAAGCTCTCTGTTACATTCTATTTTTCGTATTTTTATTATTATAGATCTTTCTTTTGTGGATTTATATTGTAGATTGCTAACTGAGTATCTTAAAAAAATGTTCGAGGGATTTTCGTCGGCAAAATTTGCCAAAAGTAATTAAAGAAGTTTAGAAATATTCATTTTCGTTGCGTTCCAACGATGCAAACTTCAACCTCATAAGTAAATACCGTGCGGAAAAGAAAAAGTTCAGGGTGGCGGTAACGCAAGACCCAAGTACCGCCAGTTTGCCTCCGTTTGTCTATAATCATCGAGGCAAATCGATAGCGAACACGAACGACCCATCGTTAGGGATAAGGTAAGTTTGTAACAATTGTTTTTTTTGTAAAAAAAATTGTTTTTTGTACTACTTTGTAAAAATTGTTA
Organism: Ophion ventricosus; assembly: GCA_963932345.1. Classification (NCBI taxonomy): domain Eukaryota; kingdom Metazoa; phylum Arthropoda; class Insecta; order Hymenoptera; family Ichneumonidae; genus Ophion; species Ophion ventricosus. The sequence goes on along the minus strand of OZ010723.1, from coordinate 14,437,847 downwards.
TTTTTTTTTCTTCATGAAAAACATATTCAGTAGGTGAAAAAAACCGTCGGGGACCGAGGAAAAATGACAATTGTTGAATTATGTTGAATTTTGCAACGTTGCAACGCAACGGAAATGAATTATTTTCAATTAATGAAACCTTGCTTATTGCTGATTCAGACTATGAAAATCACTTGTACATTTTTCGTTAGAGATTCACGACCTCAATTTAAAGAAAATGAACTTTGAATTATAATAAAAATAAAGAAATTTGAAAAATCGTTGCGCTTCAATGATGCAAACTTCAATACCATATTGTTGAGATGTGATTCGCGAATTTTGGTATTTCGTTTTACGCGTCCGTAATAAATCGTCGGCGTTTTGAGTTTCTTGCATCCACTCTAAGATTCGACAGTAAGCAAATCGAAGTTGAATATGCCTGACCCAAAAACTGAATAAACATAATCACGGTTTGTTCAGTTTTTCAAAATCGAAATCTCATTATTACTTTTGTTCCTATAATTGTTTACGAGGCGTCATGTGTATTGCCAAATCGATAAAGAATCAACTTGAACATTAAAAAATGTCCATAACTATGTTGTAAAACCAATTTATCTTTGAACAATTGTATGCATCCTAAATTAATCTCTCGGCGATATAAATTTCAACCGTCTACGAGTATTTCGATTTTGATGTTGAGATCCCTTAAATATAAATAAGCTTTTGTCCATTCACTGGTCGGTGTACCCAAATATTCGTATCCCGGAAATTTCTGTTCGCAACTTCAACTATCTCCTACGCACTCGTGTCACGTGGTACTTCGCGTTAACCGCAACAGGATGACTCGAACTATGGAACACCTCCATAGTCGGTGCAATGGAAAATATGAGAAATGTGAACAACCGAGACGTTCGGAGGCAACGGTTGAGAGATAGGAATATTGTCGTTAGACAAGTGATGAAGATACTCAACTTTCTCCTTGTCGCGGCGGTCAAAGTCTGCTCGGGTAAAATGGAACGCCCAAGTTAAAGTTCTCTATCCCTATAGGCCAACCGATTGGCGATGTTTTGCCGTGGCGAGCGTTCCAGGGTTACTACATTACAGTCGACACGGAACGGGCCAGCTCCTTGGCGCTCCTTCACCCTTCCTCATCCCTAACCGCTTTTTTTCGCTCTTCACTCGTTTTCCGTTCACTTTTTTTAGTTCTTTTTCTTCGTGCCGGATATTTTATATGACTCGAGCTTTGTTCGACGTTCCGCGTATCGACAATCACAAACACGCACACATACGTGCGTGCGTGTGTGTGTTTGACATTTGCGTCTG
>OZ010723.1:14263460-14436345 GCA_963932345.1 Ophion ventricosus | reverse complement strand
TAAAATGCCATGAGACAATCGTCAGAAAATTGTTTATAAAAAAGGAAGTATGCAATATAATTTAAAAAATCCTACGTAGTATCTCAGAAAATGTAATTCTAAATATACAGTTAAAATTTCACGTGAATCGGTTGAAATTTGTTTGAGTTATGAGTCCGGCCGACTTGAAAAATGTAATTTTGAGATAAAAGCGTTTAAAGTTAGTACACGGAGAGAATTAAAAAGTAATTTTTGTCGTGAATTTCACGATAAAAATTACCGTAATATATTTCAATGTGGTGACAAGATTCTGTGCGAGTTTGAACGCGTAATTAATGGGGGAGGGAGGGGAGGCAGGGGCGTATGTTTCGCCCAGGTCAGTTGTCATTTCGTTGTAAAAAAAAAAAAGTTTTCTGAAATGTGCAGCCGTAACAGAATTTCTGAAATGTGAGGCGGCAAACGAGGGAGCGAATTGCAAATGGACGTAAAATAAAAAGACGATAGTGGTGTAACAAAAGACCGTAATAGATTATACGATACGGGGGGGAAATTCCCATATGTTCATACACACGTACATGTATGGCAGGCGGGTGTCGGAGTCACGGTTGACTGATAAGGTCCGTCTTATATAGATCACTGCTGAGCATATATAGGTATACACAAACGAACATGTGCACAAACCTACGTCGTGTACAGTACAGATCGAATATGCTCCAATGACTGAAACTGTCTGGCTTTACCGCCTCGTACGATAATTTATCGGGATTCGTTCGCTCGTAGTGTCGATTTATAAAGACTGAACACGATATTTCGAACCATTTCTCGCACGACACGCGCAGCATATATATTTATCACGCGACCACCAAAGCAATTCCGCGAAAGTTTTGCGAATTATAACTGCATGAATAATTCTTATTTGCATCATTGGAATGCAACGAAAATTCTTTATTTTTTTTTGTTTTATATTAATTTCTTCATTAAACCTTTGCGGTCAAACGTTCTGGCGGAGGAGAAGGACCACCGCGTGTTATAAAACGTCCTCCCTCTGACATGTGGCAACGAAAAATCATTCTTTTTAATTACTCAAGTTCTTCTTGGCCGTTTTAGTCTGTGAAAATCGCTTCGTATTTCGTTTGCCAAATATTCGTTACGAAAATTCCTCAATCATTTTTTGGGTCGCTTAGTCAAAGATCAAAAAATTTTATCCGAAAAAAACAATGCTTTTGTAAAATTATGAAAATAAGAAAATAAAATGATAAAAAAATTTCGTTACATCGCATGGGGTTAAAGTTGGCATCGTTGAAGTAGAACGAAAGTTCTTATCAATTTCTTATTTTTATTATTATTCAATTTCATATTTTGCAGATTAAGGTTTCACATCGCTAAATAAGAATCCTAAAAAAAAATGGTTTCTTCATTTTCGTAGCTCAAATCTGCTAAAGGAAATTTGGAAAATAAAAGAAAAATCATTCCCGTTGCGTTGCATCGAAAATGATTTCTTTTCACTTCGCATTCGCGTATTCTGTTGAAAGATTTATAACCTCAATTCGTAAAAAAAAAAGGCTTTGGATAACGATAAAAACGAAGAAATGAAAAATAGAAAAAAAAATCTTTGCATTCCAACGATGCAAACTTCACGACCATAATTTCGAGCTTCTGCACGGAGAGAATTAAAAAGTAATTTTTGTCGTGAATTTCACGGTAAAAATTACCGTGATATATTTCAATGTGGTGACAAGTGAGAAAAGCATAATAATTCGTATGCGACAAGTTTTGTTTTAACTCACGTTACAGAAAATTTCAAATACGTAGCTAAAATTTTACTATACAAGAAGGGTAGCGCGCACGATAATTTTTACCGAGAGCACAATACATTTTCCTATAACACTCATTAAACTTTATAATAAATCTTGAAAATAACTGTTATAAAGACGATACTTTTTTATAGACATTTTTGAAAGGCATAAGATAATAAAATGCACAGTAAAATTTCGCTGATATTTTTTTAAATTTAAGTTTTGCGTATTTTGTTACACATGAAAATTTACTAGAAAATCTGGTAAAATGTTCTATCTGAAGAAGAAATTTTATTTTATTTTCGTGAAAATCTGTTTTTTACTCAGTAATAATAAGCGAAGTTTCAGGGTTGTCATCTGGTTACCGTTACTGCACGGTAATTTTTAACATTTAATTCTCTCCGTGTGCGTTTTTTTTTTTTTTTCGCAACGAAACTACCCGTTGACGATTCAGCCCACCCGGTATACAAGTCCGCGACTCCAGATGGCCTTAGTGCGTTAGAGCGTGAGCCGCCAAACGATTGTAAACAGATGTCCGCCATATTTTTCTCATCTGACCTCTATTTTATCCAATAACTATACACGTGCCCTCCTACGTGCGAGTGAAATATCGATTGTAAAGGGAAAAAAGGGGAATTAATAGAAGAACTCGCGCGTACTGACCGAATTGTCACGGAGGAATCCTTCCCAAGGATTTTGCCGAAGCCGCACGTCGAGAACTTTCGGCGTGCGAGTGAACTTTTTTTTTTTCCAGTCCCGTTAGACGCGTCTCGATGACGATTCGATTGTCCTGTTCTCGCGACCAACCTTCTCGTCAGATTTTTCACATAATTCCGTGGATTCTCCTATGCTGCGACGAGGAAACGGTCGAGAAGAACGAAGGGGGCGGGGGGGGGGGGGGGGGGCGGGGGAGGTGTCAAGCGATTGCGACGTCGATGAACTCGTATCGTAGCGGAAAAGTAAGCGCTTCGAGACATTTACGTCAGACGCGTAAAACCGGCCCGCGTTGAATAAAACGACGGCGCTCCCGGACAGCTGACGCGAACCATTTTTTTTTCTTTCTTTTCTACTTCTCGCTCGTTTTCCAGCGAACGATGCTACGCGCGAGAATGGCTTTCAACTGTCAAACGCGTATTGCCGCGAGCGATCGAAGATAACGGACGAGCAAACCTTACGCACACACACACACACACACACACACACACACACACGCAGAGACAGACACTTCACTTGGTTTTTCCCCCTACTAAGCGTGCGCCGATGAGGAAGCAACGACAAAAAGAAACTAATGGAGCCAAACATTACGCGTATTTTGAACCAGCGTGTGTAATCTCGCGCGAGACGTTTTACGTTCTTTGTTGCTCGTTCCTAGGAAGGACGCTCGAAGCCTGCACAAGGATTAGCGAAAACAACGCGCGGTTTTCTTCGGTTAATTATTAATGGTGTGTTTGCGGTACAGGTAAGAGGGGGGGGGCGAAGCACCGAGAATTATACGCGGAGATATAGCCGAAAGGTACAAACGAACGTAGTGAAAGTTGCCTGTGTACAGGGACGATCGATGATTCCCACAGTTATGGATTATGCCTTCGAGAGGCCCGTGGGAGGAGCGCCAGGCGACATCTGGCGCGTGCGCGAGCACGCTCGCGTTTTTTTTGTTGTTGTTAACGTTCGTCGGTAAGGTGGAAAGTTAGATCGGGAAACTTGTTGGGTGGATGGTAACTCGGATAATGAGGCAAAATGGTAGTTCTCGCTTTTGACACGTGAAGCGCTGTTGTGTAGAAGTTAGCCAATGAAAAACGGAGATTCGAAAAGAGCTGTGCAATGAAGCAGATTTTTCTGCTGTTATTGACAGATGTTATTTCTGAATGTTATTGACAGATGTCTAACCTCTCTGAAGCCACCGAAATCAGATGTCACTATGAAACATTCATAACAGCCAGAGCCATCTCTTGAAAATGGAACGAATTAATTTGTACTCCCAATATAAAAGGACAACTCCTGACTGACTGACTGACAGATCAACGCACAGCCTTAAAGATACATTGCCAAAAAAAAAATGTATTCAAGGTAGTACTAGCGGATTGACTAGTCAACAGAATATCTATCAATTTTCGAATGTGAAAAATGCAAAATATAATACATTTAGGTATAATAATAAACATGATACGGAAAATAATTATTTGAGAAGTGTATGTGATAACTGTGTATATTATATTATGAAGAGTGAAGTATTAAAACAGCAATCAGATTTGACTTGAGTTGTCTCACCGTCCGCTATTTCATAATTCTGGCAATATCCGTGGCAACGCTGTCCTCAGCCGCTTCCGCACGGAGAGAATTAAAGAGTAATTTTTGTCGTGAATTTCACGGTAAAAATTACCGTGATATATTTCAATGTGTTGATAAGTGAGAAAAGCATAATAATTCGTATGCGACAAGTTTTGTTTTAACTCACGTTACAGAAAATTTCAAATACGTAGCTAAAATTTTACTATACAAGAAGTGTAGCGCGCACGATAATTTTTACCGAGAGCACAATACATTTTCCTATAACACTCATTAAATTTTCTAATAAATCTTAAAATAACTGTTATAAAGACGATACTTTTTTATAGACATTTTTGAAAGGCATAAAATAATAAAATGCACAATAAAATTTCGCTGATATTATATATTTTTTAAATTTAAATTTTGCGTATTTTGTTACACATGCAAAATTTCCTAGAAAATCTGGTAAAATGTTCTATCGGAAGAAGAAATTTTATTTTATTTTCGTGAAAATCTGTGTGTTTACTCAGTAATAATAAGCGAAGTTTCAGGGTTGTCATCGGGTTACCGTTACTGCACGGTCATTTTTAACATTTAATTCTCTCCGTGCGATAAATGTCAAAAGTGTGTTTTTTTTTTTGCCGTGTGTGTAAGCATGTGTTGTAGTGCGTGTGCAATGTGCGTATTGTAACTTCGGTATTGCATACAATATGGAGTACAAAAAACGCCCGCAAAGATAAAAAAAGAATGATAAAAACTTCATTATATAATATTCGATCCATAATTATTTATCATTAATGAGCAAATTTCTCGCGTGAAGAGCCTACAACTTTTGTCGTTGCATTCAAATTGACCGGCTCGATTCGGCCTCCCGAATCCGAACACAGCTGACGGCGAGCGGTGTTGCCAAATCTAACGCCATCTCTCCCGCCATGGCAAACACGTCTAGCGAACGCAAAAATTAGTCGATTCAATCGACAATATCTTCTCGAAATATCCCGTAACCTATATTTCGTATGGAACATACGTGACCGCGACAGTTTTCTTGTTATTTATTGCTTTTCGCGTAGCTCGTATCTATTCGCGAACTACTATTATTTTCGTCTCAAAGTTCGATCCGCACGGATTCCCTATACGGTGTGGGCTAAATGCATTGTATTCGTGAATTAATTACTATTGTACCTAGCCGGTAAGGCATGCTGAGTTTTCGCGGACTTCATTCTGTATGTCTATACTACAGCATACAAAAAAAAATCAATTTTTGTTCTAATGAGGAGGTTCGTGCACATGCTACGTTAAATTCGATCTATACAAATCAAATCGGTGTTTTCCTTGTATCTCATCAATAGCGGAGTGACTAGTGTCGGATAAAAATGAAAGGGAAAAATGACTTTTGTTCTTCTTTAATTTATTTTCCTCGCACGTAATCAACAAAACTTTGCAATCGCACGGAGTGAGGCTAGCCTTGCCCGGATTAGAAAATTAATCGGGGGTCTGGAAAAAAGTAAACGATAAGAAAAAAATGTGCCATTTGTTTGCTTTCAAATTCGTTTATTTATCGATGATTAGTAGCCCGGTACGGGTAATTTACATTCGCAGAACGTAAAATAAAAACGAACGCAAGATCGAATCGATGACGATGATCGAAGGAAATGGCACAACCGAAGGGTGGGTGGGGTGGGGGGGGGGGGGGGCGTTTAGCGAGGGTCGATGAAGCGTAAAAAAAAAGTTTGCCATCAGCCGTAATTTCAGACAAACATTCAAAATAATCGCTCGATCAAATATTTGCATACTCGAAGAATCGACGAGAGCCTAAAATTACGCGTCCGGAGTTGATCATTCAATTTCAGCGAGTTTTTAAACTCGGTATTCCTCGTCAACGACCCACTTACTGTATAATTCGTATACGCATCGATTCGTTTCCTCGTTTCCTCAATCCTACTAGGACGAACACCCCGGGACATTGAGATTCAATAACTCGAGAATGCGAAAATGAAAGTTGCTATTAAGGATAGTAATAATTGCAGTAGAAAGAACGAATTGCCGATCACGATCGATACCGATCTTTGCCGATCTTTGCCGATCTTTACTGATCTTTGCCAATCTTTGCCAATCTTTGCCGATCTTTGCCGATCTTTGCCGATCATTACCGATCTTTACCGATATTCGTCGTCCGTTCGTTTGGTTTTAAATATGTAAATCGTAATGTTGATAGGACCTCATGCCATTCCTTTCAAATTCACCGAATGCGCATGGCATTTTGGAACACGTGATTTTCGTGCCGTCATTCGAGCACGTGCAAGTGTTACAGTAAACCTTTTGCATTTTTCCAGGATGGCAGATTATCGGTTTTCTAGTCTCGCGTTTTTTTCTGTAATAAAGAGCATCATCGTCCCTGTCCACTTCGTTCACGGGATACTTGATCGAGCCATCCTCGTTCCAAATGTCGAGATCGCACCGTAGCTGGGTACAATCTGTCGGTTTACCTTCCGCTGAACATTTGCAAGTATTGCAGTAACGTTTGAACAATTTGCCAGGCTTGCAGCTTTTCGTTTCCTCGATCTCGCGTCTTTTCCTGTCACTGTTCCAGTCTGTCTGATAGGTGTAAAAATTCGTCGTGCCATCCTCGTTCCAAACGTCAGAATCGCATCCCATTCGGGTGCAACCCTCCACTTTCCCTTCGGCCGAACACATGCACGTGTTGCAGAATAACTTGAAAGGTTCATTGGGCTTGCAGGTAATCGAAATCAAATGATCGACCTCGGGTCTTGTCGTTTCACTATTCTTCTCCGTCTGAACTTTCTCCGTGCCATCCTTGTTCCAAAAGTCGCGATCGCAATGCATCCTGCTGCAACGTGTCGGTCTTCCTTCGGGCGAACATCTGCAGGTGTTGCAGTATATCTTGAACGGTTTACCGGGCTCGCAGGTCGTAGAATCCGTAACATCGACATCGCGTCTTTTTCTGTCAATATTATTGTCCGTTTGGTAGGCGTAAAAATTCGTCGTGCCATCCTCGTTCCAAATTTCGGGATCGCAGTACATCTTGCTGCAACCTTCAGGTTTTCCTTCGGGCGAACAATGGCAGGTGTTACAGTAATACTTGAATACCGTGCCAGGATCGCAGCGCTTCTCCTTGGCTGCGTTAAAGTGAAAGAAAAAAAAATATATATTTTTATTAGAGACATTGATCTATCGGCGACCGGAATCGCTTTGAACGGAGACTACACTGACAAAAAAAAATGAGAACACGTGGGTAAAAGGATATTTTCATATCTAAAGTATTTTAGAATTTACAGTCTAAACGTTAAACTTTGAATGCGTTTTTTTCTTCTTCTGGAAACAGGATTTTTCAGAGCGCGGGGCGTTCTACAGCTTCAACGGATGAACCGATTCCCACGAATCTCTGCGCAATTGAAAGGACATTCAATTTTCGGGGGCCATCAGAAAACGATTTTTGTCAAAAATTTATTTAGAAATATTTTTTTCGTTCGTTGATGCAAAAAAATTGGGTTTTTTTTTCAAATGGCTTGCCATTTTTTTATCCAGGGGTTTTTCAGAAAACAAAAAAATACAAGGCCCCCCAAATTTAGTCTAGTTTAATAATTTTTAACCCGTTTTTGTTTCAGATGAACTGGCGAGCCTGTGGAGCGCTCCGCGTCGAACAAAACACGCCGTGCATGGCTTTATTTGACGGGAGCTGAAGCCGTCATTTTGGTTTTTTTTTTTTTATAAATAAAATTGGTATTGTTTGTAAAGTAGGTGCGAAGAAAAGTCGTATTTCATTTGAATCATAAGCAGCCTCATTATTATATTTTTTTTCTATTCCCATATGACGTTTGAAAGATTCGCAAAACAGTTAGCCAGTTTGTGACGGGACGGCTAATAAGACAAAGGATTCCGTATACTTTGTTGTACCCTTACCGATCACAGTCGCGACGATCGCCAACAGGAAAATCCCGGCGAACCTCATTGTCTTCAGGTTGGATAGCGGAGTTCGTTGCAAACTCGATCTTCTGAGGATCGATGTGCCAACTCTGACTGATAACTCGATCGCGTTCGTTGCCGTTTAAATAGCGTGGAACAACGCAAGCTGCCAAATTTTTTAACCAATCGCGACGATAAGAAAAAAAAAATGGAAAGGAAGGCAAATAGATCGAAGCGAAGTTTCGTACATCTTCGCATTACAGGAAAAAAAAACGATTGATTCAATCTGAATCGAACGCTGTAAATCGGTTCGATAGAGAAACACAAAGTGTTTAATTGCCAGTTTGAAAATGATAATTTGTGCCTCATTCAAAATAGTTCATGAACAATTCGTCGACTTACTTTTCAATCAAAATTTATCCCTGCTAGACAAAGATTCGTTAGAACGACATTTTTTTGTATTTAAAATTAATATAATATTCATAAGAAATTTAGAGAATTTTGTTGGTTTATCAAAAAGATAGATTTGGTCGATTTAGAAAGTCGGTTTTTCAAAGAGAGGATTATTAATCGGTTCCTTTGAGAATACACTGAAAAAAAGTTAATTTCTTTTCATTTTTTTTAATGGTAATTTTATTTTTTTAATCCTAATTTTATCTTTTTAATGATAATTTTATTTTTTTAACGGCAATTTTATTTTTATTCTTAGAGTATTGGAGTAAAATTTAATTCTTAAGTTTACGATATTAGCTTTGGAGCTAAAAGTTTCCATATAGTGTACAACCGAAAAATTTTAACTCGTTCTTCTCGACACGAAATTTTGAAAATTGGTACCAAAAATATTTCAAAGACTACTCGAGCCCCTCGGACGAAAATTTTCATTTACATTCTGTCTATCGTCCGATAATTGTCGACGTTGTTTTTTGATTCACAATTTTTTTCTTATTTAACGAAAGAAGATGAACATTTCGATAAAAAATGTCACGATTGAGTTTAAGGAGCTACAATTTTTTGAGGTTTTTTTTTCCGCGTCGGCTTTGTCACGTGCAATTTTTTTATCCACTTCAATGTAAATGTACATAAAATGCAAATAAAAATACACGTAAGAGTATTCTTGTAATTTCGATAGAATCGTCTTTTTGTTTTTTAAAGACTTTAAAAATGTGCACGGAAAATGCGAAAGTACTTGAAATACGTACAATGATCGATATCCAAATCATAGACGACCGCCCAGTTTTATCTTTCGTGCATTGTCGAACGTATCTGCGGACGATCGAGGATTTCGTCGTTCGCGATTGTCGAGGAAACAAGCAGGCTAAAATGAAAATAGCCAAATGTAAACAGTGTATCGAGGACAATATTAATTATATTCCACGCGAAGCTAGGCAACAATCGGTCGCGTTAAATCGTATGAGAATCCCCGAGAGAGTCAGTCCTGTAAAGTACATCCTACAGGACGGTTATTTTTATCAACAACGTACATCACAATAGGTCAGATTTCAAAAAATTTCCACACCAAAGCATCCGTTGATAGTCGGTAAGAAAGAAAAAAAAAATCTAGCAAGCGTCGAGTGATTTTTCAAATAAATATTCTTCTTCATTAATTTCGTTAAGTTTTTTTCTCAACGGATCCTCAAGCACGAAAAAGTCGCCTAATAATAGAAAGATATTGAGTGAAAAAGAAAAACAATTAGTGAAAGTTTTAATCGTGCTGCAAAAGAAAAAAGAAATAAAAATAGAAATAAAAAAAAAAGTTCATGTCGATAATCCGCGTGCTAAAATCGAAGATTCTCACGTGGCCAATTGAATGGCCAACACTTAATTCGGCCAATGTGTTCGAAGTATAACACCGCATGTGTCGTCTCTTCTTATCGCCGTCGTGCCGAATCGGCTAATCAAGCTCAATACCTGTATATTTACTTAGGGCACGAGACCGCGAGTGAGAATGTCGTTATCCGAATTAAGCGAGGAGGAAAATGAACTTCAGACACCGAGATTCGTACGTAGAAGCTCGCGTTTCAGCTTTCGAAGCTCTACACCAGGTATACACGTGTGATATCACTGGAAAAAAAAACAAGTGTGTTATTTTTACACGCTCTAAGGTATTCCTTTCGCGGGAGGTCGTATTTCGTGGATACGTAAGCCAGGACCCTTTTGAATTATTAATACATTACAGTAGCGCTTGATGAAAATAAGTTACAATCAATTATTATACACCGACAAAAACAATTCTTTTGATATTAACTAGATGCGACTATTTGTTTTTTTTTTCTTTTTTAATTTGAATTAACTAGATTTTTTGTAAAATAAAATTTTTCCTATTGCATTCCATTATTAAAATTATTTATTTTAAATATATTTATTTATTCAAATGAAGATCTATTTAATATCGTCTGATAACTAAATATTTCATTTATTTCTAATAAATCTGTGATTTGGTTTCATCTGGTAGTATAAGACAAAAGAGACAGACGGAAAAATGATAGACGATTCAGTCTCTCAAAAATCTCATGGCTTTGTTTTCATTCGAAGACTGTTGTAACATTTTTTTTTAGCAGTTATTGCTTGACTATTATTACTTGAGTTATCGTGCGCACCAGTTCGAAAAAAGTGATTTCAAGGAAAACGCTCTAAGAAATGCGGCGCGCAAAGGCTGCCGCTCTACGCCCTCCTACTAAAAGTGCTGTAACTCTGTAATTTTTATAAATCATAAAATAATTTTTGGTATACATATTTTTGAAAGTACATACTACAAGTAAACGGAAAAAAAATCGATTTTTTTAAGCCGTCACACTGGTGTCCTCCCGAAAATTTCGCACGATCAACATTCCTCTTGATTTGCAAATTCTCTCCGTAATAAAGATTTTTTGAAAAAAAAGCCGAACCACGCGAGTAACGTGCCAATAAAAGAAGAAAAAAAACAAAAAGATACAATGACCGATTGGCAGGTACTCCAACGTCGGTGGCAGGCGCGATCATCCTTGGCCCCATCTCGGAGGAAGTACTTCGCATCTGGAGCCAGCTTCCGGAATGTATACGGCTAGATCCGAGTTTGGGAGCGATCCAGCGAGAATACGAAAAGATCGCCGTGAATACCGAAAACCCGTACGATCTCGTGATTTTTTTATCGCTTACGTGCATTTTATTTTACTTGTATCTACTTATATTTTATTTTCATGCGCATTTTATTTTACTTGTATTGATTTATATTTTATTTTATGAGCCTTTTATTTTATTTGTATTGATTTATATTTTATTTTATGAGTCTTTTATTTTATTTGTATTTATTTATATTTTATTTTTACGAGCCTTTTATTTTATTTGTATTTATTTATATTTTATTTTTATGAGCCTTTTTATTTTATTTGTATTTATTTATATTTTATTTTTATGAGCCTTTTTGTTTATTTGTATTTATTTACATTTTATTTTAATGCGCATTTTAAATCCTTAAAAATGATTTTCTGCCACTAAAGCAATATTACAATTTGTATGATTCTGCTAGACGTGCACTGGGCGGTACCATTGCGGAAGAGACGCTAGTCCTCAATATGTCAATTACGACTCAACCATCCGCGTCTGTCAAGTGAGAAATTCCTACGAATACACACACGCATATATGTTTTTTTTTTTGACATAATTTGCACATTAATAAGCTGTTATCTGGATACCAATAAATAATGATCTACATATATCTGTTTATATGTAGATATTGATTTTATGATTAATGATGATGATTATAGAATGAAAAATGTAATACCTGCTGAGGAGGGGGACAACTTCGATGACCAGGTTCACGGCGAACATTATTCAAGGCCCATTTATCGATACACCAAACTATTATTGCTCGTTTGTTGCTGGATCACATTTACCGCAAGTTTCATTTCATTGATTCGCATATTGCCCAGACTTATTGGGGTTTTAATGAATTTTTCGCGAACTTGTTTATCGCGTAACTGACGAAATTTCTTTGCATTCGTAATCTAGATAATTTTGATGACCGGGAGCAAAAAAATGTTGATCAAGCACAACGTTTCCGTACCGGAGAATCAAATCAAAAGTATCCTTTCCTCATAGATGTGTGGATTCTTTTTTTTTATATAAAGGGTGTCTCAAAATGACTTGACATTTTTTATTGCGCGGCATTTTATTTTTATGGCGAACATAGAGTACTAATATTTGGCAATTGCGGCATCAGGAAGTATTGAGGTTTAGTCATGGAGAATTACACGATCGAGCAACGCATAGAAATTGTGAAAATGCAATGTGACGTTTCGTAGTCGTTTTATTTCGCGCCGCGGCGATGTGAATTGACAACCAAGAGCGTGCAATTTGACGACATTGGACTTCTTTCTTTCGGGTTTTTCTGAAAGGAAAAGTGTATGCCAATGATCCACAGTGCATTCCGGAGCTCAAGGAAGCAATTGGACGCACCATTAATGAAATTAGTTCGCAATTATGCCAAAATGTTATTGCAAATTTCGTCAAATGAGTGAACGTTTGCAAAAAGAGACGAGACGACCATTTATCGGATATTATGTACCACGCATAACCTCCATGTTTTTATCTTATATTAAAATAAAAATATTCGTACTTTTCAAATAAATAATACGTTTTATCAATAAATTCAAATGTCAGGTCATTCCGAGACACCCTTTATTAGCTTTTGCCTACAACTTCGTCGGAATTTTATCCAGAGAGGAGATAAATGAGGAGAGAGAAAAAAAAGTAAGAAATAAATAAAGAAGGTACAGTTCCATATTTCTCAGGCACGCTGGTAGACTGACTGCCTGAGGTAAGGGTTGGTAATTCATGAAATAGTCCAATAAAAGTGCCAACCTTCAACTCCAGTATCATACAATGTCATTGTTGTCTACAGAACTATATGGCTTTGCAATATAGTTCCGTAGACAATATTTTATGATTCATGGTCTTCAGCAAGCACATTCAAGTTTTGGACACTCGATACTCTCGAGCAACCAACATATAATTGACCATGCGAGAAGCCAATCCTTTCTCAGTGCACCTCGACGCCCTTCAAGGAACATATATTCCAAATTTAATTGACATAAAATCAGGAAATTCGACTTTTCCGTACAAACTTCAAAACCCCCTTGCACCCCTAATCAGGGGTTGTTTTTTAAAAAATCCTAAAATGTCCGTTTTATTATTTGTTTTGAAGAATATTTATATCAAGTTTCAAGTTGATACACCTAAGGAATACAATTTTCCATACAAACTTTTACACCCCATTGCACCACCTTAGGAGTTGATTTTCGCAAAATCCTTTCTTAGTGCACCTCCACACTTTCCAAGAAGCATATCTGCCAAATTGCATGTTTCTATCTTCAACGGTTTAGGCTGTGCGTTGTCGAAATGTCAGTCAGTCAGTCAATCACGCAACTGTTTTATATGTACAGAGTTTTTTCGTTGTTTGAGAAATCGGAAATGAATCTATCAAAAAATAAAAATGGACGAGAGTTACTTTTGAAGAAGAAAAACAGTGTCTTCCTTAGCAGAGAGTGGCAGATTACGCACTACTCGATGATTATTCGACGAGCAAACGTGTGAGCATCACAGTCGAAGGTTCCTTGTTGCCGTTTCCCGATGATCGTTTGAACGAGAACGTAACAACGCCTTGTTTGATCATCTGGCTCGGGTCGTCATACGTTCATGCGATAAATGATAATTCGTCGAACAACAGCCAGCGGAATATTCGATGTTCAACGGTGAACACATTTTCTAGACATTTATTCGCAATTCAGCATTTGAAAAATCCATAAGCAAGCTTTGGGCTGACACTTGGATGGATGACCGCGTCAAATTAACTGAAAATAGTGAAGTGACAAGTGTGAGGTAAACGGGCTGGCTTCGTAATAATCAAACAAATGCCTGCTAACGGAACATTCCGTGTGCGTGTGTGTTGTTGCAGAATGTGTCAGAGCCATGGATCATTCCGATCTTACCGATCGACGCGATGGACTTGTTGCCAGCCAGGAGTCGCGAGAAGATCTTCGAGTTGACGAACTTCACGGATAATTGTGACGACCATCCGGATAAGGCGATCGTCGTTAATATGATGACAGATCTTTCGGCGAATCTATCGCTCTCAATCGCCTACGATTTTTTTCCCGCCCATGCCGAGGACGGTATAGCTTACGCCGCCGTTGTTCTTTTTGGTCTTTACATTCTCATAATATTCGAGGTAAGCGGAGACAATAAACGCAATTGGATAACGTGATTCGATGGAAGGGAAATAATGAACTATTAACCGTTTGCGAAAAGATTGTCAACAAAGCACTGGCTGCCATGTTGGCGTCTACGATGTCAATCGCTATTCTGACAGCCTTCAACGAGGTACGTTGTCTCGCCGATTAGCCTTGTATCAGACTCAGAGGTAATTCATACCGGGCTGGTTGATTGGATTATTAGAAATTATAAAGTTCCTGTGCACACTGTCAAGCCTTGTGACAAATGAAATGATTATTTCACACCAGCGACCAACAATGACCGAATTGATATCCTGGATCGACGTGGACACTCTTCTTCTGCTGTTCTCGATGATGATCATCGTCGCCATATTCGCCGAGACCGGAATCTTCGACTACATGGCTGTCTACGCTTTCAAGGTATCCAAACACCAATTTTACGTTTCGTGAAGAAATTTTCGTAGGGATCCAGTTGGATTCCCATACTTGTCATTACTTCCTGATATGGATCCAATGGGTCATCGGATTTGATACATATGGTAAAACGTCACGCTGGTACATTGAATTCTAGTCGGGATTGTCCATTGGAATCCAATATACGAATCCAATTTGAATCTTGAAGGATACCTACATTATCAAACAGAATCGAATAGGATTCTTGATAGATCCCATCGCATTCTGTACATTGAATTCTCTAAACAAAATTTACAACCAACGTCCAAAATTCTTTTTGAACACTTTTGGACAAATTTCTATTAGTATTCGCCAAAAATTATCCGTGAACTGCTCAACTATCGTTGATTAGTACGTTACTCCAGATAACAGGTGGAAAACTGTGGCCTTTGATAAACACCCTGTGCTTCTTCACCGCCTTCGTATCGTCGATCCTCGACAACGTTACGACTGTCCTGTTGATGACGCCCGTCACCATAAGGCTGTGCGAAGTGAAGGAACTGAATCCGGTGCCGATTCTCACAGCAATGGTCATTTTCTCGAACATCGGTGGCGCGGCGACTCCCATTGGTGATCCACCCAACGTCATCATAGCGTCCAACCATGCCGTTATAAATGCTGTAACTATAATCGCGTTGCTCAGCTGTTATTCAAACTTTACAGGGTTCCGTAGCCGTTGAGAAATCCCCACAATCTTTCTTATTCTCTTAATCGTAGAAAAAAATCAATGAATTGTTAAACATTCGAATTCGCGAAAGGAACACACGTGCGGAAATTGAGTTCGGGCTTTGATCGGACCCATCGGAATTTTCCCTAACTTTATTAAGGCCCTAGTCTGGAAGCCTCACATGGGCCATCAGTGGCCGGTCACATTTCGCTACCGAGGGCCATTGAAGGCAAGTTAATCAGAGCCTTTAAAATTGCCTCAACGGTGCCTCATAACAAATTATTGCAGCCAAATGCACTGTGAAAAAGAAATGTGTTATTTCAATACATTTGAGGCTTCGAATTCTGTCGCATATTTTGACACGTTTGATTCCGCGTTGTTCCAATGAACGAACTGCATGCGTGTTGGTTCAAGGCATCACAGCTCGTCTACTAAACGCATAGTTTAATTATTATATTTAATCGATCTCGATAATTATTATGCCACAAATTCTTTGGTCAAGCAATTTATACTTATTTGCCCCTATAATAGCAAAGTCTGGTAGTATTGGGGAAATCGCTACTAGGGAATCTACAACTACACCCCTTAAAGGCCCTTACTGGATCTCCGTACTTCGACCATAGTTTTAGTCAGCCTACCTACCCTACCATTCCCTAATAGGGGCCCGGTCCGGCTCTTTTACGAAAAACCCTTCCATGAAATCCACAAACAATCCTTTGAAGGCCCTAAATCGTATTAGGGATCCCCCGTCAATTTTCCTCACGGGTACCTTAAGTTTTGATTCTGTACAGGGATTGTGTTCGTACCCAACGAGCTACGGAGCTCCACTTTGATTCACTTGTTTCGTAAATGTCTTCGTTTCATTCGCCAAGCCTATCTCATCGTATTGTTTCCTATGAAGGGTATCAGCTTTAGCACTTTCGTGGTGCACATGGGAGTCGGCGTTCTGATAGTACTGGTGGTCGTTTACGCGCAATTGCGCTTTATATTTCGGGACATAACGGTACTCCGTTTCGACGAGCCACAGGACGTTCAGGAGTTGCGCCACGAAATTGCCGTTTGGCAGAGAGCGGCCTCGAGTCTCTCGAGCTACAGCAAAGAGGAGAATCTCGTGCGGTTGACACTCCTCAAGAAGATCCAAAGATTGCTTTCACTCTTGAAGAAGAAACTGATGACTGGCAGCGTCGCTCTAGAAACGTACAAAACGACTCTCGAAGAGTTGCAGGAAAAGGTAAAGTCCGATCTGAGACAAACAGCTGGAGGATCATCACACGTGTAAACATTGTCGTAGCGATCCAATTGGATTCCTATACTTGTTCCCACTTCCCGATTGGCATTCAATTGGTCACCGCATTGGAGCTCTATTCGAAAATGTCACGCTCGTACATCGGGCTCTAATCGGGAAAATCTGGTTAATTAAAAAAAAATCCAATAGACGCATCTAGTTAATATTTTAAAAAAATATTCTGTCAGTGTATAGGGAAATAGTAGGGTCTGAGGATTCGCCAATAAATTTCGACACGGTCACTGTCGTCCAAGTATTCCGTTTGTCTTTCAGTATCCGATCAGGAACAAGTGGCTGCTGATAAAATCGAGTATCGCCTTGGTATTCGTCGTCACGCTCTTCTTCCTCCACAATCTGCCGAATCTTCATCTCTCGCTTGGTTGGACGGCGCTTTTGGGTGTTCTGCTGTTGCTGATACTTGCCGATTCTCAGGACATCGACGGCATGATGGCCAGGGTAGAGTGGAGCACCCTACTGTTTTTCGCCTCGCTCTTCATCCTGATGGAGGTGAGTGGAAATGGACGGACGTAATCAATCGTTGCTAAATTGTCCACCGATCACCTCTCGAAAACGTCGTCTCCTTTGCCAAGGCACTGTCGAAACTCGGTCTCATCGCGTGGATCGGCAAACAAACGGAAAACATAATACTCTCGGTGAACGAAGAATCGCGACTGGCTGTTGCGATACTTTTGATTCTTTGGGTCTCCGCGCTGGCAAGTGCATTCGTTGACAATGTACCGCTAACCACCATGATGGTTAGAATATCAACGAGCCTCTCGGAGAACAAGGACCTCGAATTGCCACTGCAACCCTTGATATGGGCGTTGGCATTCGGCGCTTGCCTGGGAGGTAAAGGGGGCTTGAACTTTTCTCACCGATCGTCGTGTGATTCCCCGCTCCTGTGAGAGTACAGATATTTTTCTTCACGCAGGTAATACTACTCTCATTGGAGCAACGGCCAATGTCGTTTGTGCTGGTGTCGCCGAACAACATGGCTATCGGTTTTCCTTCGTAGAATTTTTCAAGTGAGTTTTTTAGATGTTGATGACATACACTGCGAAAAAAAACATGTTTAATTTAAATAGGATCTATTTAACCCTTCGTGAAAAGAATTTTAAAGAATCAAAAGAATTTTTCTGTCAGTGTAATGAGGGACGTTGACGTGGCCAGCATTTTAGGGGGGGGGGGGGGGGGCAGGAGGCTCCACGCTAACAGGAACTGGTTTTGCTCACAATTATCTTCTTTTTTTAAATAAAATTTACATTATGGTCGGTACAATGATTCGAGGTGACTCTGACTCTAAATTAATCTGTACTTTTCTTCTTCATCAGGGTTGGCTTTCCAATGATGCTCACAAGCACGACTGTCGTAACGATTTATTTGATCGTTGCTCACGTAGTCTTCGATTGGAATTGAAGCGATTGCGAAAGTATGCAATTAAATTAATTACGTATTTTTTTTATATGTATTCAGCTCGTTCGTACGAGAATGAAAATGTACGCAAGACTGATTTAACTGCAGGCCAAATGTTCATTATTGTGGTTGCGTTTACCTTTTCTTTCTCTTCTATTTCTGTTACGTATTATATGCGGTTATTGTTATATTGAAGTACAATATGTTTTTTTTAAAAGCTCAGCATTACGAACTTTATTATTCCTTGCACAAAATTCGTATCGGCGTGACGCAGCGAAATGCTGTGTTATCGACAATCGGCAGAATTTTCTACCTGGCTGCGGCATGGCGCTACCTGGTGCAACGATCTTCAATCGATTGGGCCATCTATACAGCACGGACCCGCTGAGCCGATATAAATATAAATATAAATATATATATATATATATATATATATATATATATGAGAAAAGGTGTTTTTCAGCCTGTTTTTGTTATATCCGTGCAATGGCCTTCATACGATTGTGCTTTTATTGGGCTAATTATTATTTTTAAGATATTGGGCTTAAGGATGTAGTCTGGTGTTCAGGTCCGTTTCGGAAGCTTATTTCAGATGTTTTTTTTTATAACTAAATAAAATACAATCATAAAAATCTTTTTACCTACTTTTATTGACATCGTAGAGTCAAAACATTTTTTTTTACTTCATTTTACACAATTTAAAATATTTGTGTTTTTTTTTAAGTCACAGTAGACACCTTTAAGGGCATGTACAAGGTCAACATAACCTCACACATTTTGCCAACCCAGTTTTCTCATAAATGTTTAAGGTTTTTGAGGAAAAACAAAGCATCAGGCTCTGGAGAATATCCTGACACAGAGCTTGACGATTTTCTTTTGCCCTAAAAATTATTCATTTTTGAGAAATCTTGGTTCGAAAATTTTAACTGTCTCTCTCACACTCATATGTCACGTGGTACACCTTCTACTTCGCCTTAATTGGAGGTAGGTGGGTGGTCCGGATTATTACGGCACTGAGAGTCATCTTAAACAAAAAAATCTATTTGATTATTGTTCTGTATGCTTGTGGCTCCGTCTCGTACTAGATATACACATTTTTATTAATAAATAACAAAATGGCAGAATTGTGAAGAAAACATTTTTATCGTGATTTTTTTCGTTGAAAATCGGTGAAAAAAAGAAATTATTATTATAATTAAGTGATTTTAGTAGCGACGGAGACATTGTTGTGTAAAATAACATCTGCAAAAATATATAGTCAATTACATGTATAATAAAACACCTATTGTGTAATTCCGATTTATTTTATGGTTTCGCTGAAAAAAAATCACAAAATATGCCCTTTTTTTGGCCTCTAGACTGGCCTAAGGCCTTAATTCCACTAGTGAACACGTATATTTATGAAGCGGAAAAAATTGCGTTAGAGCGGAGTAGGTACACTAAAATTGTGGATCAATTATTTTAGCGGCAATCAGCAAATTATTCATATTCGACCGGAAATGGTGAGATGAAGTATAATTTCTTCAATTATAATTGGATGTAATTGCTTTTATCTATCACTCCAAATTTTCTTTTTATATTTGTTTCTTCCTCTCTCGCTCTTCCTCTCATAAATCGGTTGATATCAAACGAATTCCACCTTATTTTGTTTACCGATGGACAAAGATAAATGCCTTTTACGTTATTACGTGTTTTGCTCTGCGAAAAGTATTAGCGGGCGAGAACGTAAAAAAAAAGGTGTCTCCCAATTGGATAATTCGACGTAAAAAGGAGTCTGTCAAAGAGTTCACCGGAGGGGCGATGATTACGTGGGCGGGATACGCGTCATAATTGTTCGCCTTGTTCCAACGAGACTGTTCCCCTGGGCCGATCGTCGATTTCAATTGTCACGTACTCCCAACGATCGTTCAATGCGCGCTTGATGAAGAAACACGCACGCAAGCGAATCAAACCTTGGAACGAGTATCGTTTTGAAGTAGACCAAACACTCGCGCAATTCCAAGATCAATAAGACCGAAAAAAAAAAACATTCCAACACTTTTTCCAGCTGCCTATTATACTTTCCAATTTGGTATATCGCGCGGCAAATCGGCAACGCCGATCAAACTCGTTCCCGAAGTCCCTACAAAACACAATTTGGAATGCCCTTTTTTCTCTCCTCGGGAGATATATTTTTCTTTTTATTGTTCTCATAGCGACTCGTCCCTCGTCGAGTGTGCAACGCGAGACTGGTTTATCCAGCTGCCTCCTGGTTTTCGTCGTACATGGAGATGTTTTTATCAAGCGATCTTTCATATCATTAGCCTTCGAGGCTAGGGTTATTTTTTTTACAGTGTCAAGAACACGTCAGAACTCGCTTCGAGAGATCACTGAAACAAAAGGACTATCCCGTGGAGAAATTGTTGAGGAGTCGTCAGATCCGTGTAGCAATTTGAGTCGGGGAAAAGTACTGCCTCTTATCTGCCTTCCCTAGATAATGTCAGGCCATGGTCAGACTGTCCAACGTCGATCAGGTTCGCCATGTAACATAGGTCTTAGGCCAGGCCCTGGATCCACCTTTCCCTCTTTCGGGAACCAACGAGGAAAGGGATCGAATAATAGCCGCGCAATTAGGCAGAAGATCATATTGTACCCGTGCAGAAAATTGGCAAGGCATCCCTAATACAATTCGGGGCCTTCATTATTTTGTGGATTACATAGTAGGGTTTTCCGTAAGAGCCGGACCGGGCCCCTATTAGGGCATGTTGTAGGGTAAGTAGGTTCACTAAAACTATGGTCTAAGTACGGAAAGCAAGGAAAAGGCCTTCAAGAGGTGTAGTTGTAGATTCCGCGATTTCTACGAAACGAGTATCCAGACGTCCTTGATAAGTGACGAATGATTGATGGACAATGGAGAATAAAACGCAACAATTGGACAGTCAAAAATACGCAAAAACTTGTCACGGATCATGCTTACAGTCTTTTACAAAAATTATTGTTATAAAACCACATATATTCTATTTTGTTATAATCTATTGCATAGACTATACTATAAAACTTAGAGACACTGATCGCACCGGCCCAAAGTTTTTACATAATCTCATTATTAATATACATTTTGATTTATAAGTTCAGTTTGTAAGCAATAAAAAAACCTAAATCTGTCATGGCTATCTAAACAACAATAAAAACTTTATAAAAAAAAGCAGCGTGTGTAGTATATTTGTAAAAAAAATAGGCAGATATGTTGTAGGTTCGATTCCATGTGTAGGCGATTTTCCTCGACCCAAATCATTTCGGAAGGTCAAGGAATGACGAATGATAATTAAAAAAAAAACCAATGACGTAGAACTGTCGATGGAGTGTTTACTTTTATTTTGGTATTACGAAATATTTTATGCCGTTTGTGGAGAGTTTGTGATACCCTAAGGCCTAGAGGCCAAATAAGGGCATATTTTGTGATTTTTTTTCAGCGAAATCATAAAATAAATCGGACAAAATAGGGGTTATATTATACACGCAATTGAGTATACAAAATTATTTTTTCACAGCGATACATGTCAAAAGGGTGACTGTGCAGCATTTTTTCGATGACGCCTTTATTTCTGGAAGGTCAACGGCCATTATAATGTGTTCATTTGAACAACGCGAGATCGAAAGTGTTAAAATATTCGACATAATTCCACGCCTAAAACGTATTGAAAGACATTTCTTTTGTACAGTGCACACTCACGTAGGATTGGGAGGGGCATGTTGAGCAATTCCTGAGCAACTGTAATTCCTCAACAGTCTGCCTCATAAAAAGGAAACGTACTTTGGTCAATGGGAAAGTTAATCTGGGAAAAAAGTCTGTAGACGAAATTCCTGTTACCCTTATTTTTTTCACAGATAATCGCTCTTAAATGACTAAGGCCATATTTGCTCAAACTGCCCCGATAGTGGGGTAAGTTGAGCATGGGTATGCGGTAAGTTGAGCAAAGTATGAATTGCATAAAAAAATCAGACGTACGCAACATGGTTTGGTAAAATGGAGTAACACACTAACAGTTGTTTGTTAATTAGTTAGATTTTGAAACATTAACATTAATTGCAATTGACTTTGAAATTATTTTTTTCTCGTACAATGGTAGAAGAAAATCTTACCCTACACATATGGCTACAATGGTTTAGATGAGGCACCGTTGAGGCAATGTTGAAGGCCCTTATTAGTTTGCCTTTGATGATCCTCGGTAGCAAAGTGTGACCGGACACTGATGGCCCATGTGATGCTTCCAGACTAGGGCCCTACTATAGGTAGAGAAAATTAAGATGGGCCCGGTCAAAGTCCTAGCTGAAGTCCTAGCTGAATTTCATTGGCATTAGCAAAACGAAGAAAAAAAAATCGTTCGTACCAATTACGTGCCGATTTTCAAACGTTTTTTCACGAACAAAAATTGTTTTTGTCTCGTTCTCGCTTTATGGGTATGCAATTGACACTCTACACTTCCACTTTTCATTCAGAGTTCAACGATTTCAAAACACGAAGGCCCAAAATCTCATCAAACGAAAAAACATCAGCCGAGTCTTTTCTTCAGTAAAAAAAAAACGCGAAAAATCGTCGAATTGCCGTTTACACATGATCTCGTCGTTAATGGATTTCCGAAGAAGCCATCACTCGTGTTTGTTTTCCTTTTCTTCGCAAATTATGCACGATCGTTCGAGGGATCTTTCGGAAATGCCAATCTATCACGAGAATTCAAGCAATCTTAAATAATTAAATGTGAATATATGAATGACAATTCTTATTTATATAAAAATACACAAATAAAAGAAATGTATTTTATATTTGTATGAACAATTGACGCATCTTTAATTAAATTAATCCGCAATTATGCCAAAATATTTATGTATTTTGTGCTATTGCACTCAGAAGCAAAACAAAAAAGTTATGATGATTTAAATGATCTAAGGGTGAAAAAATTAGCAAATGACCCCCGCAATCCCTAAAAAAATTGTGTCGGTCCATGCGCCAAAAACCCTGTATGTTTATTTATATTTTTGTTTTTTTTTTATATAAAGACGCGGTACTATATTTATTTTAATTATTCGAAGAAGAGATCATTGTCTTATTCCTCGAAGAGATAAGAGAAAAATGTAGGAAGTATTTAAAAGCGATGTAAATTTGACGAACATAAGAGACGAGAAATGACATGGGTCATTAGACGGTGCTGGGGGGGGGGGGGGCTCTTCATTATTATTCCTTGTTGTTTATTTTCTCTTTTCGTGATTTATTTTTTACGACATTTGACACTGATGAAAATCCTGGCGTTTCGCTGCCAGTCCAAGAATCTCATACCTTGAAGGTATCTTGAAGATCCTCGGCTAACCTTGAAGCATTTTTTTTTCCTCACCTGCCGCAACACAAAGTCAAAGATCGCGCGTCTTTCCATTCTTCCGGCTTTTTGGGTGCAATAAAAATCGCAGTCACGCGAATCACTGTTATTAGCCACGCTCATTGTGAGCCCACGAATGAGCGAGACAGCAATGATGGCTCTGGCTTGTCGCGGCTCGCAGGAAGAAAAATCATTCGCGACCTGTACGTGAACCCAATTTTTTCAAACGTTTCTACATTATTTTGCGGGTTGCCAAAGACGAATGGAAGATCATGCCAATGACGCTGTAATTATTGTGCAGAATAGCATTTTTTTTTTTTTTTTTGGCTTTTCACTGCAACTTTCGTCACTAAGACTCGTGAGAAAAATGACTTCGCAGGAAAAATAAGGAAAACCAACGGTTAGAGGTCATTTTGTTACAGAAGTCTATTGTTTGGCGAAGCAACAAATTATCAGGCGATAAAAGACTTGAGGGATCAGTATCAGTCTATTTTTGGAAATTTTTGACTTTCTAAAAACATCAGTCTCTTACACTATCTGTAGAAATACGGTAGAGAACGTTATTTAGCTCGGAGTGAGCGATAAGGGGCTAAAAAGTGTGATACAATTGAAGCGTTTTTGCGCACTCAGCGCGAAACCGCCGTGTCGAGCGTCCAAGGCTCGCAGAACAGAGATCCGAAAGCAAAAATCCCAAGAAATTGAATCTTCTGAAATTGAGCTATTCTGAAGGAATAATGTATGGACATTATTCAGGCATCGCTGATTGAGGGTAAGAGGCTTTTTTTTTTTTAAGTTTTATGTATATTTTTACCAGAGAAACTTTAAAAGCTTTTTTCTCAAAACAACGTTTTCTCGACTTTGTTGAAATGATTTTGGAAAAAGTATTGCACCGATTAGGCTCAAATTTACAGAGATTATTCTATGCATGTATCTCTTCGACCCCTACTAACGGTATAAATATTCATCAAGGCCTTAGACCACTCTAGGATTTTCCAAAAATCGATTTTTTTTTTGTTAACAATGTACCTTAGTACCTATGAAATTGTATTCCAAAAGATTATGGGTGTGAAAAATCGCTAAGTACTCGATTTTCGAATTCTAGCGCAACCCCTCTTGATTCATGTCGTGACTTTCTACTAGCTTTAACCCTTTGCGATCGACAGATTTCGCTTTTGGGAGTACCAGCAGGTCGGAGCAAATCTACGACGATTTAAAAATCGTCTCCGCTACGGGAACACCGACTTCTACGACGATTTAAAAATGTCCCCGCTACGGGGACACCGACCGCAAAGGGTTAAACGCGTTTCTCTCCAAACTACATTCTTCAAGTCGGCCGGACTCATAACTCAAACAAATTTCAACCGATTCAGTTGAAATTTTAACTGTATATTTAGAATTACATTTTCTGAGGCACTATACGTAGGATTTATTATATTGCATAGTTCCTTTTTTATAAACAATTTTCTGACGATTTTCTCATGGCATTTTATACTTTTTGTTTTAGAAGTGCACCATTTTGACAAAAAACAATATATCAAAAAAATCCTACGTACTTCTATAGCTATTCTTATATATAATCGAAAAAACATTAGTGTCTCATCATAACTCAAAAATTATAGGAGCTGTTGGTCCGGCCGTTGACCTTCCAGAAATAAAGGCGCCATTGAAAAAATTCTGCACAGTCGCCATTTTGACATGTATCGCTGTAAATAATTTTCTATAGTCAATTACGTGTATAATAAAACCCCTATTTTGTAATTCCGATTTATTTTATAGTTTCGCTGAAAAAAAAATCAAAAAATATGCCCTTTTTTGGCCTCTAGAGTGGCCTAAGGCCTTAATATTCAATACTGTTTTTAAACAATTTAAGTTATAATAAACAGTCGAAAAATTCAAAAGTACGACATTTTATTTTCTTTTTGTCGGGGGTGAAAGTTTTTCATAGGGGTCATAACTACAACTCCACTTTATAATGAAATACTCGACTTTTTGGTTTCACATGCTCCAAAGTTAAGATTTCGCGTCGACAAGGTGAAAGCAGGGGTAACTTTAGGCAGCCAGATCACCAAGTTAAATGAAAAAAAAAAAAATTTTAATTTTTTCGTGTACTTTGAAACATATTTTTATGTAAAAAAAGATTCAAATATGGAGATAAATTTTATTATGAAGAAAAATTCTTGAAAATATGTGCAATAGAAGGAGACTGATGCCTTAAGTTTGTACAGTAATCATTCCCAAATCTAAAATGTCCGTGTATCGAGCCACTCCGAGCGAAATATAGTCCTTTCGTTCGACCAAACAATATCCTAAAGATAACGACATCGCGCATTCCAGAGTGAAAATGTAAGGTAGTGGATGCGCAAAATATTGCATTCTTTGAAGACATTGAAATCATTTAGGAGTTTGGTCGATCGGATAAACCCAACGAATGCGTATGGAGAGATCATAAAAATCAATTATCTAAAAGTCACGCGAACGAAAACAGCAGCGGATATACTTGGCGGATCGGGAGGGGGGGGGGGGCGGGGGGGGGTGGACGGACAGGAATGGGATACAGAAGATTCGATAGCGATGCATTGGTAATCCTCGAAAAACGGGTTTCTCAATGTTTCTGTTTTTTTGCATCAGGTGGGTCGGTTTTCAATTAAATTTCTAAATATAAGCAGCACGCATCTATTATCGTTTCCATTATAAACGAAGAAGAAAAAAGAATGGAGTTGAATCATCGTTCCAGTTTCGACTGTCCCTCTCTCCTGGGACGATGAACCCTCGCCAGTGGACGAAAACAACCCTCCATCCGGTTAAGTTGCGAATCACAAACATTTTATTGGTTATAAAAAGAAGAAAAAAAACCTGGAAGGATGCACATTTCAAATATAAAGGACACGAACCGAAATTCCAGGCTGAGCATATTTATCGTACTATTTACACTCTTCGCGGATTCCTTCTCCATCGTCATGCTATGGCGATTTAGGATACTTTATCTTACGTTGCGCGCTGCACAAGATACAAAGGCTGCTGGAGAGTTTAATGCCTCGTAGAAAGGCGTGTGCGTTCGAGATACATGCATATATATATTCATAGCACTGGCTGCATAATGAATTCAATTTTTCATAAGTACATTCTCATTCTTCTTGAATGTGAGAAAAACAAAAATATTATTGACAAATAATTTCAAGCTTTGTTGATTTGGCATCCTCTTAAAGGAGTAAATTAATTGTGATTTATAGTTTTACATTAATGCGTAAATCATTATTAATTAAATGATCTTTATTGATTCATCAAATTCCAAGTTATCATTAATAATGAAGCATACAAAATGTATAGATCTATACATTGGTTTGTTATTTTATTTTATTTAACATTTTTTTTTCAAATTTATTTATATTTATAAAAATTAATTTCGCTTTCTTGATGTATAAATAATTCCGGCATCAAAAATTATTTATAGATATATATACAGGACTGCTGGTTATTGATCACCACCCCGTGAAAGAGTTGTATGACATGTTTTCCGCTATCAAATAAACCAGTAATGCATTTTCGATATATTATTATTTTTATAGTTTTTTTTTAAGTCAGGTGTAGGCAACTCCAAAAAGTAATTTAAAAAAAACTTTTGTATGGAATCAAACTTTTTAAAATTATTTGTAGTTTGAGGACACAGTTACAAAGAATTATCAACAATAAAATAAGAACAATCTGCAAACATTTTTTAATTCGGTATCTAAAACTCTGCGAGTCTAATCATTTTCGTAATTTTCTTTGACAAAAGTGCAGGTTTTATTTATAAAAATCACTGAGTTACTTAGCCTGCGGGCCATGAAAAACAACTACACACAACGCTCGTAAAGAGGAAATGCAAGCTTCAAATGAGTTGCACGAGGAAGAGGAAGGACTGCTGTATAGTTTTGGAATCGCTGATTAATCGGTAAGACACTTTATCATTTGATTAAACATATTTGACTTTGAGTTTTTCATTTGTGAAACTTTAAACGTGTTTTTTTCTCGAAACGACATTTTTTCAATTTGCGGGAATCATAACTCAAAAACTAATTGATGAATCATCTTCAAATTTGGAACACATTTACATAATATAATTTATTAAATCATGAACCTAAAGTTGGAAAGTTTAGATTGTTTAAAGCATATTTGTTGCAAAATGCCGGGAAAAAAATGCTAAAAATCGATCATTTTTTTTTCAAACACGTTCCAACATTCAATTCTCAATGTTTTTTCCAAAATTTAAGTTCATGTTCTTAAAAAACATCTCAAGAATGTATAAAAAAATTTTGGGCTATTTCAGATGCGAATTGCGAGCTGCACAATTCCCGCAAATCGACAACGACGATGAGGACACGCCAAGGGACACAGCGGATTACACCTTAATTAATGCATGAAATAACTTGAAAAAATTACCAGAGATGTATGAAAATATGAATAAATTATTATCAGAGTTGCGGAAATTTCCGTTTTTTTAACAATAAAGAAAATCCAAAAAAAATCATCTAATTTTCGATCACCTAAAGTGGTTGCCCGCCTTAAACTTATCTACCCTCGACATAAAAAATTAATAAAAATAATAATAACTCGAAAATCCTTCACTTTTGCATGAAGCATTGCTGGGTTGTTTGATAGCGGAAAACATGTTCTACAACCCTTTCACGGAAACGTAACCAATAACCATGTTTTATATATATAAAACATTTGATGCAGGAAATACTTATAAGTGAGAAAAAATTAATTTTTATAAAGATGAATAAATTTATCGAAAAAATAGTAAAGAAAATAAAATAATAAACAAAAATATACTTTTATATATATATATATATGTGTGTGTGTGTGTATATGTATATATTTGATCGTTGAGACGCCAAACTTGAAGCAATGACGTAGAACAGCAACGGCGCCCCGAGTGTTTATAATCCGAGGTCCGGACCACTCGTCGCTTCATTTGCACGCATCTCTCAACGTACAACGTGCAGATCATTCGGCTAACCGCATTTCTAATTTTTTTGTTATATGTTATTGGTAAGATAAAAATTTAAAAAAAAGTATTTATATATCTCGCGATCGATCGATTCCGTGCGGACGAAATTTATGACAACACTGTCGCGATTATCGTTCCGTAGAGCGGACAATTCCGCAAATAGTGTATAATTACGAGTTCGAATCTCGGTACATATTAATACGGGAATGAGATACATTTATCGTGTAAATAAATGAAGTTTGCGCGACTTCGTTCTTAGATCCATTGTTACCGTGTTGAGTAACGGGAATTTCACAAATATCACGAGTGTCGATTATAATCGAGAGATTTTAAGTTTTCATCTAGTCAACATTCGAGCGTTTGATATACTTGCATGATTTCTCGATACGAGAGAGCAAGAGGGTGAGAGAGCACGTGCAGATGTTGACATTACAAATCGTCGTGATATACGGTAAAAAAAAGAAATAAAAAAAAAACAGGATGTGAAATTTGATCATGACAATCAGGGTTAAAAGTGATCCATCAAGGTTTGTGCTTGAAGTGCGCTGGAACATTTCTCGTGCGTCCCCTCGGAAAAGAAAGTGAACTTTGCGAGTGAACTCGGTGGCACGTGGAATATTTCATATTTCTCGATCTTTCGTTTTTTTCTCTCTCTCTCTCTCTCTCTCTCTCTCTCTCTCTCTATCTCTCGTCTTTTTCAACTGTCCGACGAGGCAAAATTGTCTCGACTTACGATCGTGAAAGTGTCTTACTGTATATAATAATACCGCGTGTGCATGTACGCTTCGTGGCCGCGCGGACATTACTGCGTTGCGAATTTGTGGCGCAACCGGATGTACGAGACATTTCTAGGACTAGGATATTTTTTATTGGGCATTCGCAAGACTCTTGTAAGTATACGTATATAGATATACATATATTTGTGGAACAATATCCTTTTTTCAAATCATTTTTTTACACTGCTACGATCGTCGTGATCCGCAATTAATGAAAATAGGAAACGGAAATGCTAATTCTTATATTCCGTGATGAATCCTCGACGGCCGTCAATCTCTCCTTTCCCTTCGTTTTTTTTTTTTCCTGAACTTTTGCATCTTTTTTCGGCAAATTTGGGTAATTTTTTTCAATTCGGGTTTTTTTCTTCAACGTCTTAAGGAAAATTTATTGAAAATGGCTCATTGATTTATGCGTCAATGTTGTCCATTACGTTACGCTCTATAAGTGGGAACGCTCATATGCGAGACCTAGTGACTTGGACTCGAGTTTAGAATGTTTATTATATGTATATAATAGTATCGACACCAAGGTCTCAGAAGTATTGGCCTCCCACTGACTGGTTGATGCGCCAGTCGGTGCACGGCTAAGCGGTCACCGCTCCGAGTATCGGCCATGCACAACGCTGCTTAACTTGAAGTACCGCTGGCGTCGACCTCCGACAGCACATCCACCGGTATCGGCTTATTATTTATATATATATATATACACTACCGGCGAAAAGTTTCCGGACAAAAATTCTAAAAAGTTCCGGAACGATTTTTTATGCCATTTCGCCGATAATTGACATAAATGAATTTAATTGGAAACAAGAAATGTATAAAATTAATTTTAGTATCAGTATCCCCTTATTAATTCATGAAATATATGAAAACATTTTCAAAAGTATGATTTTTTTTCTTTCGACGTTTACTAGAAAATAATTATAATCTATTACAAGAGTAATAATGAATCAGTTTGATGTCCCACAAATAATGAACATGATATATCTTGAAGAAAAAAAATGTCCACCTCTGAACTGACCTGTTTTCCATTGATATATATATATTTTTTTTTTTTAATCGACAGTTTAAAATATACATATATACAATACCAGTCAAAAGTTTTCGATCACTTTAGATTGTAGCAAAATTTCCGATTACTTTGGATAATTGCAAAATTATATCAGAATAATATAATTCATTTTATAAAGCTGTATAATCTCTTCATAAAATAAGCAATAAAATGAATTATATTATTCTAATAGAATTTTGCAATTATCCAAGATGATCGAAAACTTTGCAATTATCCAAAGTGATCGAAAATTTTCGTATATAATTTAAAACTGTCGGATGAACTATATCAATGGAATATATAATACTGAAATATATCAATGGAAAGCTGGTCAGTCGAGAGATGGAAATTTTTATTTCTCTCAGAATGTAGCATGTTCATTACGGTTAGAGCATCAAAATGATTTATTGTTACTCTTGTAATAGATGATAATTATTTTGCTACTAAACGTCGGTAGAGAAAAAAAATCATATGTGTGAAAATATTTTCAGAGCATTAGCAATCATCTCGATTGGAAAAAAAAACACATTGTAAATAGCGTAAATTATTTAATAAAATGGTTCGTCTCAATGTAGATGATTATCTATGAATAAGGATATAAAAAAAAATTTCATTCAAATATATTCAGCTATCTCGCTTGCTGTGGCAGTCTCTCTTTTTTTCTCCCGAAAAGCCGACTGGACCGATGATTCTTAGAGAACCTTGAATAAAGATGAAATAGAATAATTAATTCGTGAATTCCTGAAGCCTTACGTATGGGCTTTGTGGGATTTCCTAATTGGCACATCCCAATTGCAAGTGCTCATAGCGACCGTTATCACAAGCCCCCTCCCCCAAACACATTAATATATTTTGAGAATAATTTTTTTTATCCTGGGCACACGAAATAACCTGGATCTTTCGGTATCGGAATAATTTTCTCATTTTTTTTTCTTCCTTTTTATTGTCGTTTACGCCACCCAATCAGATTTACGTTCTCGTATAGAGCTTGCGTCGGGTACATATTTCGCTCGCAATAACATTGCACAATACGCTCGCCAATGCACGGACATAAAATACAGGTATTCGCCTAATTGTCAGCTCCCTCTGCTCATACTTTATCCAACCTCTGATAAATAGTTGTGAAGAGAAAAAAAAGAAAAAGCTTTTTAGCCTCTTTTTCGTCCCTCAGCGGAGCATAGTCACCGCTTCGTTTTCGTCGCATCGCATCGAGACAATTTTTGAGTAGCACACGTGGCTCGTT
Organism: Ophion ventricosus; assembly: GCA_963932345.1. Lineage (NCBI taxonomy): Eukaryota > Metazoa > Arthropoda > Insecta > Hymenoptera > Ichneumonidae > Ophion > Ophion ventricosus. Next base: position 14,404,940 of record OZ010723.1, on the reverse strand, counting down.
TTTTCGATGGACTTTTTTTTTATCAAACGTTGTAAATTTACAATCGCGAGGATTCGTTAAAAATATTCTTTTTTTTTTTAAATTCCAAAAGATTTTCACTTCTCGATGGGACATTTCATGATGGTGCTCCAAACTGACCGTTCTAGGATCTAACTGAGAAAATTTCTCCATGTTTTTCAATATTTCCAAGTTTGCGGAATTCGCGAGATGAAGTTTTGATCCGGATTTTTTTTTTTTTGTAGCTTCTTCGTGTCCGCGTATCTATTTTCATTTATTCTCGCACGACTGCGCCATCAGCGAGGTCCATTTTTATTTTTGCAAAATAAGGTATAAAAAAAAGTGCATAAAAAGACGAATTATTTATACGTCCCTCTCTCTCTCGCAATCTGGGCCCCTCCCTTCCTCTCACTCGCTCTCTATCTCTCTCTCTCTCTCTCTCTCTCTTTTTTCTCAACTCTTCCCTGCAAGTGGAAAAAGTCCCTACCCGTACAGACATTCGAACAGGTGAAGTACCTTGCTCCTGGCTTATACCACACGCTTGTTAGTGATTGCTCGGTCCGGCGCTGTGTGGCCACCACCACACAGAGTGAAAGAAAGAGAGAGAGAGAGAGAGAGAGACAGCGCAAGAGAAAGAGAGAAAAGAGATACCGCGGTCCACTTGACTAGCAATCCGCACTCCATCTCGTCCACCGTCGAAGTAGACAAGACACGCTCCCCAAGTGTCTCTTCATTTTCTGTCATATCTGTCAAATCTGCCTCGGCTCTTCCTCCCTCACTTTTTTTTACTCGCTCTCGCCGCGTATCAGTCATCCTGTGTCTCGAGTCATTTCTTATATATAAATTAATATATAAATATATATCAATATATAAATTATATTAATATACATAAATTTATAAATTGTGTTCGGAAAACTTCGAATTTCTTCGGGTAAACGTGAGGATTTCAACGCGAAAATTGTCACAAAAAACTCGGATCGATCGAAGAAAAAGTATTTATCGGTGCATATATTCGTAATTATTTTTTCTTCTTTTCGTGCGCGATCGTTACGTTGGATCTTCGAAAAAGCGTTTAGTTTCACAGTTTCGTGCTAGTGCGACAATTATTCGTTTTTTCCGTACGACAAATGTACAGAACGTAATTTAAGAATTTTATCGAATTTTTAAGCCAGCTGCCTGTGTGTCGAGTAATCGAAAGACATTTGGTGACGTTTTGAAGGAAAAAAAAGTGATCCGGGGTTGTTGTTTTTTTATCTCGTTTCGTGGTGTGTATAAAAAAAAACTGTTGTCAATTGATTTACGAAGGCCCGAAGATAATGGCAATTGGACGTGATTACGGGAGGAATTATGCGGCTTCGTGAATACTTCGATGCTCCGATGGATCGTGGCATGTCGTGAGATTCACGTGCAAATCGTACGAGTCAACGAGGCAGTGGTTTTTTTTTTTTTTTCAAGAAAAAAGGAAGGAAATAATCGCGTGGCTCGAGACTTCCGGCACGCATAACCGTAAGAATAAAATAAAGAAGAAGTTTTAAAAAAAGTAAAGAAAAAAAAAATACCCTTTGCTCTCGTGACACATTTTTCCGTTCGTTGCATCGATTCGTTTCGAAGATCGTGTCTCTGCCGATGCTGCGGCGCGACTGAAAGTCCCGCTCCATAGATCGGAGATCACGATCCCCCCACCCCCCCATCTTCCCCCGAACGCCAAAAACATAAACAATATCTGGCAAATGTATAAGCAAGCCTGAACGAGCAGCAACGCGGCGAACAGAAGTCACGAAGATTTTTCGTAGTGAACGTACGGATCGTGTCGATTTTTTTCTTTTTTATTACATAAGCTTTCGGTGCTTTGCGAGGCAAAGTATTATACGAAATTTTATCACTTTTGTGTGCATTTCCCGGGTCCACGAGAATTCAAAAATGAAAAACTTTTCATTTTTTTCCCCTCTACTAACGACGAAAAAAACAAACTGTACGAATAATTCCGAAAGAAAGAATTCTCGACGTACTTTCTCGTCCTCGTAAACCCAAATATTTTAACGAAAAGTTCGAAAAAAAACGTTCATCAAAACATTCGAAAAGAGTCCTCGAAGGGATTTTTTAAGTAAAAAAAAGACGAACAATTAACTGATAGGCCCGAAACTTCAATTAGTATAAATTGTACCTTAATTTAGGAAATTGTTCTCCTCGAGGCTTCTCTCGAAATAAATCAGTTCAAAATCTTTAGTCATATATGAGGGCAAAATTGGACGCTCAATGAAATTCATATATGAGAAAAAGTTCATAACGAAATATTTTCAATATATGTATACTAAAAAATTTCGTTAATTAATAATTAACTAATAACTAATAATAGTTTCGATACTTAATATTTGAAAATAATTCAGCATATAAAATATTAATGTAGTTTATATTCGAAGGTAACTTCATACCGAAATATTTTCAATATCTTATTTTTATTTATGAAATTGACATCAATATTTTGAGTAAAATTCATAAAAATTTGCAGTAAAAAAAAAATGATACTCAAAGAAATTCTGATCCCGCAATGTTAATATTTAAAAATAATTTCACAGCTAAATATTTTTCTTAAACAAAAATTTCGTAATAGCATCAAACAAAATGCATATCGAAATATTTTCAGCATTTCATTATGATTAAAAAAAAAATGAAATTACGACATTTTTTTACTAAAAATATTTCGCTATAAAATTATTATCGAATATTAATTTTTCCGGAGTCGCAATTTTTTCTATATAGCACTTTTTTCTGTTCACCTATACACACACACACACATATATACACAGTAAAAAAGTGACGTCACGTAATAAAAAATATCAACTTTAATGGAATCACTGAGATGTCATTGATTATTTTTGACTCCACGATTATTTAGATAGAGCAAGAGATACGTATCTTCGAATGTACGAGTGCACAGATAGGCACATATATCGCAAGGTTGGAGAGTTCGATGCTGGTTAATAGTATTTATCGAGCTCATTCGGAGAATTGCTGAAACATCGTGCTGTATTTCGAGAGCGTAATATATATCTATGTATATGTGCGATTTAAAAGAGCGAGGAACTGAGAACCGGTAAACAATAACGGTGATAGAAGCCATCCACCATGAAAGGATGGACTTGCATCGAGGCATCAATTCTCCTCCTGTATTGCAGGATATACCTCGCGCTCCTATCAATTATAATGCGTCAGCTCATAGCACGAACAGTATTTCGCGATGTATATAGGAATAAAGCGAAAAAAATCCGGGAAAACAGAAGGAGAGAGAGAGAGAGAGAGAGTGTGTGTGTGTGTCATAAGTAAACCAGTGCGACTATCTCTTTACTCTTGCCTAAGATTTATTATACATTAATCCATTGTTGGCCGAAATTATAAAAAAAAATTGCATAAGATTACCTGACTGTTACGTTTTCGAAAACTTTTCTCATTATTCCACCAATTGGATATAGATCTAAGCTCGTAGCTTGAATAAAAAATATAAACTCACTTTATTGCTTACAGATTGTTTCGTTAAATTTGCAAATGATTGATTTGTCGATCAGTAATAAAATGAAATCTTGTTACGATTAACAAGCCGATTCAATTGAGTTGTCGGGCTCTCTATCACGTTTTTTTTTAACTTTGGCTTATTCCAACAGCTGAATATTAATCAAAGCTCGTAAAATCGAATAAAAAATACGAAATCTCTATCTCATTGCTCGTAGATTGTTTTGTTAAATTTACAGATGATTGATGGATCGATTAGTCTTGGAATAAAATTATTTCGTTACGATTAACAAGTTGCTCCCAATTATTTCCTTCGGGCATTAATGGATTTTTTTTCTCTCTTTTAAACAACAAGTCAGCTATTACGGTTCGAGCGAGGCTCTTTTTTTCTGTATTTCATCTGGCTCCGAATTGTCACTCTTACTCTTTACTCGTATTACGGAGTCCTTGTAAGCGAGAAAAGTTCTGCGAAACGACTTCTCTTTGGCATAAACTTGTTCAACATACTCTCTCTCTCTCTCTCTCTCTCTCTCTCTCTCTCTCTGTCTCTCTCTCTCTCTCTCTCTCTCTCTCTCTCTCTCTCTCTCTCTCTCTCTCTCTCTCTCTCTCTCTCTCTCTCTCTCTCTCTCTGTCTCTCTTTCTCTCTTTCTCTCTCTGTCATTTGCTCTTGCAGAAAAGTTACGAAACGTTTTTGCTTTCCACAAAAAGATCGAGTATCGGTCTATACCACATGGAGCAAATGTTACATCTGCACGAGATGTCTCTCTCTCTCTCTCTCTCTCTCTCTCTCTCTCTCTCTCTCTCTCTCTCTCTCTCTCTCTCTCTCTCTTCTTCTTCTTCTTCTTCTCGCATAGCCTACTCTGTGCAACTCAGAGTTCTCGATGAAAGTGAATATGTGACTCCTCGTTTTTTTTTTCTCTCCATACTGCCCTGACCTTACGTACCTGTCCACACCACAGTAACAAAATCATTACACATTTTGAAGAACTTTCATCAGCAGCAAGAAAAAAAAATGTCACAAGCAATAGGGTTCCCTTAAACGTATGAGAAGCAACACGAAACGATAATGACAATATTTCGTCTTGATCGAAATTTAATGCCCGTCTCGAATCGTCATTTCTTCGACAAAGAAAAATTCAAATCGTACCGAGATGGATTTTTTTTTTCGTTTTTTTTTAATCCACGTTCGCCTAAATCGTTGTATTTTGAAAAGGCGCGAAACATCGCGGATACACGCTTGGCGTGTTCCGTCGTAGGCGTAATTGTAACCTCACGTCAGCGTCTTCGAACACGAACGCAGCTCTCGTTTCGAAGATTTCTTTTTTTCTTTTTTCTTTCTTTCTTTTATTCAAACGTTTCTTTCAGTCCATTCATAAGTTCACGAAAGTTAAGCCGAGTGCTGAATTCAGTTGGCATTGTGCTCTCAGTTTTTGTGAGATAGGGAGCAAAGAATTTTAATCTTATCGAAGTTTTGCAACCCACACTAGCAATCACCCGTAAGTATATACACGTGGACATTATTAATTTTTTTTTTTTATCGTAGTCGACGAAACAATGGGCGAAGAACTAGGGAAGTGTTTGAATGTTCGTTGGAATGGAGGTTGGCAAAAGAGTGCGCTTGAACAGTTCATTTCTGTCACTCGACGAAATGTCACATGCGAAAATCATTTCTCTGCGTGCTCTTTCGTTTATTCGCGTCCGATATTTTTCGCGTATCGCGTCACGAGGTATTTTCCTTCTGTCAAACTTTCCTTCGTTCTTTTCGTAATTAGTTTTTATTTTTTTTTATTTTCCATGCACATCTCGTTGAACAAACACGTGAGAAATTGGACTTCAAAGTATTTTTGCAACGAGACAATTGATTGGTGAAAAAAAAAAGTCATCACGTGTTTCGTACAAAAAGTTTTCTTCGTTTCTAATCGACGGATTACGTAAATTCGATCGAGCAGCTAGTTTCTGCTAAGAAGATTCCCAGCTGTGCAATAGCGTTGTTGTTTATCGCGTATCGAAGAAGAGCAAAAAAAACGAAAAACAATTGACCCCTGCACTTTCAGATCTCATCGTCAAAGTGCCTGGCAGAATTTACCCAGAATTAAAACGATCGTCATACGCACTTGATTTTTATTATTCTACATTCGTGCGTATTGCTTTTATCGAGCCACTTCCAGACAGCGTGAATGTATTATCAAACGTATCGGGGCATCGATTTATCAGAATTAGAATCCTATCAAACGCAACAATTATTTCCTAGGACGATCCTGTTCTTTTTTCGTTCTTCTCCACTGAACAATTTGTGTCTCGTAAGGCATACGGAATCGGCTATTATCTAGCAATTAATACAAATCACCGAGCGCGTCAAATTGCAGAAGAACGTGCGCAAAAACACGGTTATTTTTCCAACGTGCCGAGAGATGCAAAGTGCATAAACATTTCTACGAATAACATCTGTTCGTTATGTCACAACACATTGTTTTTCTAATGAATGAATCAAAATGACGAGCGTCGACGAAAAAATTCTTGTTTACACCAACCCGTGCAAAAAATATTGTCATGGATATAGTCCGATTCGGACTAGGATCATGATTTCTCAATCGGGATCCAGTCGGACGTCGGTTCGGATTCGGGAGCCAATTGTAACGCTCGCAAATCGGATTCCAACCAGGATTCTAATCCGGGACTGTTAAGGACTCTAGTCAGAATCCAAATAGAATCTTTGCATAGGATCCAAGCTAGAATCCCGAACTTCTAGAACAAGATCTAGTACGATATCGAATCGGATCCCAGGGATGAATGTAAAAATCACCAGGAGATACCGATCCGTATCAGCTGGAGACGCTGGACATTTTCTAAAATCATTTATTCAAGGATTTGAAAAACGATTAGATAAAAATTCGTGCTACAGTACAACTGTCAAAACTTATGTATTTCAATAACAGAATTTAGAACAAAATTCTTTACATTTAATAAAAAATTTCGAAAAAAAACAGTATATAGACCTTGAAAGACTTATATTTCCTGGAGAAAAGTGATATAGGTTATTTATTCTAAGTAATTATATTTAAATTGAGTGGAGATTGTTCGAACTAAGAAAATATGTATTTAATTTTCTAAGAAAAATGTATTTAATACATATTCAAAATTCTGGCTTCTGATGTGGATACCTCTTCTAGGGAATTCGTATCATATCCCGATAGGGATCTGATCGGAACTTAGGTATCCCTTAGAAATTTTTGCACGGGAATCAAAAGACAATTACATCAGTATGACGTAATCGAATGACGATTAATTTTCCCGAAAAATCGAAAAATAATCGTTTTGGTTGAGGTGCGAAAGAAAGTTTGGATTTTTAATATTTTTTTTATAAGTCCTTATCGATATATTTTTAACCCTTTAATACAAATTCGCTATTTATTTTCCCCCAAACTCTCAATTTCTATTTATAAATCGTCATATATTTACGGAACTACGTTTTTCGGGTTTAACCGGCTTAATTTCAAGCTTTCTACAAAAACTCCGCGATATTTGTGATCGGCGAAAAATTTCCCATCAAATAGAGCCTTGAAATGGTGTAAAAGAAAAAAAAACAAAAATCCCGACCATTTTGATCCGATTTCCAATCAGTTTTTCCAGAAGGTGCATTTGAATAATGGACGGCCGTGTGTAAAGATTTCCTATTTACATATAACAAGAAAAAAAAACCTCCAGTTAAAAATATTTGAAGTAGCTGCAAGTTTCTTTTTGTATTCTTGCGTCAAGATCAATCATTTATTGGATCTTTTTATATAGGCCATGAATGCGTGGAACAAGAAAGGAATGAAAAAGAAAAAGATCGAACGTCTCCGTGACCGTCACACTCGTGGGTCGACAGTGATCCGCATAAAGTCCGTTGCACCCTAATTTAATACCCATACACAAATGCACGAACGATAAATATATATATATATATATATATATATATATACACTACCGGCGAAAAGTTTCCGAACAAAAATTCAAAAAAGTTCCGGAACGATTTGTGATGCCATTTCGCCGAAAGTTGACATAAATGAATTTAATAAACGGCATTTTGAACGGGAGGGATTCACCTTCATTCCCTTTTTTTGAAAATTTTTTACTCTTTTTTTTACGACTAGTACCCTTTTTCGAAAACGACCATTTTTCGCCTTTTTTTTTTGTTCGTTTTCTGGTGAACTAGTACCCTTTTCGAAAAACAAATAGTAAATACTAGTCGTAAAGCAAATAGTAAAGAATATTCCAAAAAAAAACAGAATGAAGGTGAATTCCTCTCCTTGCTGAGTGTTTAAATCGAGTTCGGCTCTCGCCAAAGCCATAGCACATTTGAGGAAGATGTGGTCCGGAAACCCCAAAATCTCGATTTATTTCCCAATCATTTGACTCGATCAACTTCATTATTGTCGCAATAAAAAGTTGTTCATACGCGAGCCTATAGAATTTTATTTAAAAAAAAAACATTTTATTTTAAAAAGAAAATGATATTGAGAAATTCAAGAAAAAAATTACCAAATCTATGACGGTCTCATTACAGCTTTGCTTGTGACTCTTTTTTGTTGCAGATTCAGCCGGTCGAGTGGAAGAATAAGTGAGGCCAAGGCGAAACTTTCCAGGCAAAGAAAACGTGCCGAAAAAAAAGTATTTGGAGTGTAAAATATTTTTTTCTTTTCTAAATCAAAGAAGCCATACAACGAAAATTTCGAGTCGTGAGTCGGCAAATAAAAAAAAAAAATCACGAAAACAATGTTGGGAGAAGTGACGTGATGATGACCATGCGGTATAACGATCCAATTACCAATATAATAATCACGTAAATGTCCGCAAATTTTGCCAAGTCGATTGGATCGGAAAAGCGAGGAAATTAATTTTCAAAAACACTCGATTTTCGACAACGTCAGTCTTTCAAAGTTACGAAGAAAGAAGTGCAAATTCAACGAGCAATTCCGGTGGACGAGCTATTAGAATTAACAAAATAATTGCAAGAAGAATGCTCAATTTATATTCCGATCCATCGATCAATCGGCAGGCGTAAAAATCGTCGATATTAAAATTTATTTGACTGTTGAATAATCGTTGGAAAAATTCGTTCGATCTTACAACTTTATCGTACGATCAATCGACGCCAATTTTCTTATTACCATAAAGCTTTGGGGCTGAATAATAAATAAGTTCAAAAAGAAGAAAAAAAAACCGGTCAAGATGAAGTTCATCACCTCGTTGTTCGGCGTGGGATCGCCCAAAAAAATGGGCAGGCAGTACTTGAAGGTTGGACGGAACGCTCTTTTCGGTATCAAGCCGAAAGATAGCAACGGTGAAATTTGCACGGAAAAAGTACCGAAGCCCTTGAAAATGCTCATATCTAAGAGAGGAAAGCTCCGACACAGTGAGTGAATGAAAAAAAAAATCCTCTATTTTTCCATTTATCGTAATGCGTCATTATTATCATTATTATTATTTCTGTTATTATTATACGTTTCGGTGTGATTCTTGAAATTCGAAAAATGCAATTGCCTCTTCCGAGGACCTGGAAAAAAATTAGTCTACCGAGTAACAAGAATGACCCAAACAAAGTGTAAGCAAATATGTGTGAAAGACTTGAGGTCGCATGAGTAAAAGAAAAATTTAGAAGAAGGATAAAACGCTCACGTATTTATAGAGAAATTTTTATAAAAATCAATAACGCTGCAATTAATTTGTTTCTATAGTGTCATAAGTGTCTTTCTCGCTGGTATCCCATTGACTGTAACCCCAAACTTGACTCTTGCTTTTTTCTGTTCTCAACATCCACGAACATACGGAAGTCGTAAATAATTGCACTTTTATCAGCCGCATCCTCATCACCGACGTCTTGTAAATCATCAATTTTTATCTCGGCACAAAAAAAAATCAGGCAATTTTTCTGCTCTTCCGCGAACTATTATTTTTATCGTTAGTTCGAATTATCTTTATACCGGGAACTTTTATTTTTACATTTTTGTCCCCCAACATGCAAAGGTCTATCAATTTTACTTTTTATTCCCATTCTTCGATATGTGAAGAAAAAAAACTGACAGGAATATTCAACTATATTTTCTCACGATAAGAACGAGTGTTAAAGGAGGATTGTTAAAAAAAAAAATCCGTGCAGTCTCACCTTCAACTTCCTCTCGAAATCAAAACCGATGCATTCGGCGATGGGCTGAGAGCGAAATACACCGAAAAAAAATACGACGTTAAGAAATCATGTTTAAAAAAAAACGCCTTAATGTTCGACCACTTTGTGAATCGATTACGGCGAAACGAATTTAAAAAAATGCGATTTCGCTCGTAGAATTCCGCAAAATTGGCTATTCTTGTTAAACGGCTTTTGCTTTTTTTAAAGAAAGACAGCCATCCTCAACCTTGACCTAATCTACGATGCCGTGGCGGCATCGGAAGATCATGCATGGGGCCTCTCGATCAGACGGAGACAAAAGTAGAGACTTAAATAAAAATGAGATACACACATATATATATATATATATCGAAATATGAAGCGACCACTAGGATCCGCCTCAGGTTATGGGAATTCCGGTTGCAACTCTCGACGAGCAGAATGACACACCTCTTTCACGTGGTCCTACCGTTGGTCCAGTCATTTCGTAACCCACCACCAGAACGTCCACCCGAATGTCGTTTGTGATCAAATTTTCTGGGTTACGTGACATAATGCTCGCGGGCACAACGATAAAAAAAAACAATAAAAAAACACCCCATGCGATCAAAATAAAATGAACAAGACATGCAGGAGACAAAATATTCCGCAGAAATCGGAATATTCCGATGCGGCTAAGCGATCACTGATACGATATCTACATATCGAATATTAATTCATTTCAAATATAAATCTGTATTTTTGCCTTTAATTACACTTTTGTCACATTTTTTCATACATAAATTTATTTCAAATATAAATCTGGATTTTTTGTCCTTATACTTTTGTTATAAAATTTTTTTTTCACAGACTTTCAATAAATAGTTTAAAAACTGCGTTGCATCTGGATTATTGATAGTACAATCAAACATCACAAGCCAAACAAACCCAAACAAACTGCGTTGCATCTGGATTATTGATAGTAAAATTAAACATCACACGTTCTCTCAAGTTTTCACAAATAAATTTATCTCAAATATAAATTGTATTTTTTGCCCTTATTTATACTATTGTTTTTGAATTTTCTCATATCCTGATAATAAATATTCAAAAAAACACTGCTTTGCATCTAAATTATTGATAGTAAAAGTAAACATTGCACGTTCTCATACGTTTTCATAAATAAATTTATCTCAAATATAAAACTGTATTTTTTGCCCTTAATAACACTTTTGTTATTAAATTGTTTCATGTCTTGTCAATAATTATTTAAAAAAAACACGGTTTTGCATCTAGATCATTGATAGTAAAAGTAAACATCGCACGTTCTCTAACGTTTTCACAGATAAATTTATCTCATTGTAAAATATTAATTTTTTTGCCCTTAACTACACTTTGATTATTAAATCTTTTTTCATATCCTGGCAATAATTTTTTTTTAAATACTATTTCGCATCTGAATCATTGATAGCGAAAAGGAACATCACACGTTCTCTTACGTTCTCATAGATAAATTTGTCGATCGTACTCGAGTGTGTCGCGACAAACATTTTTTTCCTTGTTGCCATTTATGTCGAATCGATGAGAAGTTACTTTTAGGTATTTCAGCCACCCGCCTAAATATATGCGTACCTGCTGTCTTTCGAATGGACCTTTGATCAGGCAATACAACTAGGATGTACACATACGTAACAACTGGTTTAAAAAAAAAAAATGCGAATCGAACGCGCCCCAAAGTTTCTCAGTGTTTCCTCGTTCATAGCTTTGGCAGAAAAAGATTGGGGTTCAGACTTTATCGAGTCCCAAATAGCTTGGCTGTGATACAGCATCTGCGGAATTTCCGTAACCAGCAACCTTGATAAACTTTCAAGGCTTCATCGGATAATAAACTCCAATCAACAACGTCATTTCTCAGCTATCTTGAATTCTTCGGTTATTTCATCTATGTCATTATTCACGCCCAAGTGTGAAATTCGAATTTTCCAAAGTTGGCAGTAACATTATCGATGATTTGGGGTCGAATTTCTGATTAGGATTCACCATTTTTCCGTGTGGTACTACACGCTCATCAAACATTCGCCTAATCTTTAAGATTAAGATCTATCTCTATAATTTCATACAAGAGAGAATCCGGAAAAACCGGAATAAAACAATCTTTACATATGTGTCTGTGTGTGTGTGCGAATATATATATACAAAGGGTGTCCCAAAGTTCACGCAAAATTTGAATTCCGGGCCATTTCTGCGGTAAAGTGTTGCCAACGGAAAAAAAAAAAAAAAAACAGACAGCATGACAGCTGACAGTTCAGGGTTATTAAAAATGGAGCGATACACAAAAGAACAACGCGTTTTCATTGTTGAGCAATGTTTAAAAAATAATGAAGCTTTAGCAGCTACAGTTCGCAATTTTCGTACAAAATATGGTCGGAATAGTGATTTAACTTTATCAACTGTGATGAGATTAATTTTAAAAATCAGGGAGACTGGATCGATTAGTGATCTTAGACACTCTGGCCGTTCTTCAACAATTCGTTCAACACAAAACATCGAAGCAGTTCGCGAGAGTGTTGCTGAGAGTCCAGTAACATCAATTCGGCACCGTGGTTAAGAATTGGACACTTCGAGAAGCTCTCTACAGCGTATTTTCACGAAAGATTCGCATCTTTGTGCTTACAATGTTCAATTGACTCAAGAACCGAAGCCTACTGACCACGCACAGCGAAGAGAGTTTGTTGAATGGATTATGGAACAACAACAAATGGATACTGATTTTTTCGAACAAAATCATCATCATCATCGATGAGGCTAATTTTCATCTTGATGGCTCCGTTAAAGCATTTTATATCGGACAGAAATGTGTCCAGCATGTAATCTCCATAAAAAGCTGCATAAATTAGACGATTTTTGAAGTCCTTATTTTTTCGTTAAAAGTTCGGTAACTCGGCTCGAAATTTTACCAGTATACTGAAATGTATTTTTTCTTCAAGGGGCTATTCTACTGCGATGGCTCAAAAAATAAGGTACACTCTTACAGAATAGAAAACAATTTTTTTTTGTTGCATATAAATGTATATTTATTTAACAGTTGATAATCATGTAAAGGCATGAAAAAAATTATGTCGCTGGCGTTGATGGTTAGCGCTCTCCAGGTAATCCGAAACAAGAAATTCAAAAAGATTCGTAATCTGTATGAGTCTTGCTATCGCCCGAACTAGAATAATTATTTTATATTGCAAAATAACAGAATGGCGTCGTTTTTTTTTGCAAAAGTGTTCGAAAAACACGTTTTTTTTTCGTCATAATTCGGACGAAAGTAAAAGTAAAAATTAATATTTTTCGATCATTCTAATTCGGGCGATAGCGACACTCATACGGATTAAGAATCTTTTTGAATTTTTTGTTTCAGATTATTGGAGAGCGCAAATCATTAACGCCAGCGACATACTTTTTTCTCATGCCTTTACACAATAATAAATTGTTAAACAAATATACATTTAAATGCAACAAAAATAATTGTTTTCTATTCTATAAGAGTGTACCTTTAAGCGAAAAAAAAGTTTATATCGATACATGCAATAGTTTAAAAAAAAATGATTAAAAAATAACTTATTTTTGGAGCCATCACAGTAGAATAGCCCCTTAATTATCGACGAAAGCCAGTTAATTGTTAAATATTCGGGTTCGTGTAAGAAATACCTTAATAAAAATACGAAAAAAGCTGCCATTGTTTATTTGCTCAAAGCCCAAGAGTCAATGTGATGACATTTTAATTGCCAAGAAACGCGTCCACCTCGGCTTATATCTGCACTCCTGGCAATGCCATTGCTCTGGATCACCCTCCTCCCCTCTCCTTTTCTCTTGCTCTCGTAAATTCGTTTAAATTCCTCCGCAGGTATCCGCGGATACACTTTTCAGATCACTTTCACTTTCGATCGTCAAAGCTGGAATCCTTGCGAGCTTTCCCGTCACTCCAATAAAGATCGATCGCCCTTCAATAATGAAACTCCGCTACTTCTCTCGCCACAGAAAAATATATATCAATTCGATCGATATTGAAATTAGTCTTCAATCAATTATCCTGTAATTGTCGAACAATACGTATTTATGATTCTATCATTTGTTTCATGATTATCCTGCAATAAAGTTTCTTCGTGCACATGTTTACAACTGCTGAATGATAGTAATTTTCTTCACAAAGTATCTTTGAGAAGTTACTATACGTCACGTTTCATAGTGTGTTAAAGCCTTCCGGAGAGTCGACGATAGATCTTACTCGTGTATGGACATGACGAACTCGTGTGGCCATGTAGTTGGAAAAATCCATGAGCACTTGTGTAAATCATTGTCTGTTGCGCCAGCAGTGCAATTATTGGATATATCTTCTTTTGTAACCATATTCTATATATGTATACGTACACGTATTACAGGAACATATATACGATATTTCAAAGATAAATTATCTCGCTCAAGCTACCGTGTGTGAATACTAAAACCCCTTATTATTATTTTCCATTATTACAATGCGACCGCGCTTGCTTCTCGACACTCTCGCTTTCTCTCTCCCTCTCTCTCTCTCTCTCTGACTCGCTTCGAAAAGTTCGAGTGCAATTCGCTCGTATCATTTATTTTGCTACCACCCCAAAGAATCCTTTGTCTTGGTATGCAAAACCTCGATATTTCGACACTCACCACAAACTTTATTCCCCGTTTAGTCTGGAGTTACGTAGGTTAAGTAGTGTTTAATAATTAATTGGTGCAATCTCATACCGGGATCGAAGATTTTGCTTTTTTATTTCAAATCGTATTGATCTGATAATTGAATGTGTTGGTAATGCAGCACTCGTTTTACGACTTATTCACGCTGCTGCGGAGAACAATTTGCAGGTGGAGTGGTTCGAGCCGAACCGCTTTTGCGATCGGGAAGATATATTAAACTGGTATGAAATCGGTTAGTTTTACGCGTACAGATGTGAAAACGTATAGTATGAAATCGTATGTACAGTTGCGTTTGAAAGTTTTGGGCCATCTTATTTTTCAGGCATATTGCATTGAAATACGACGGTGGGGAAAAAATTAACGAATTATCACAACATGTATTCACTTTTATTTGAAAACAATTAATTATATATATATAGATATTGTTATTAAATATTTGATTGCCTATCACTTTTTATTTAACGAGTGTTCAAAAGTAAGGCGCTACCAGACGTGCCTCTGCCATTTTTTGTCTAAAACAAAAATATTTGTTTCTTAAAGTAGATAGATAAAACTAGTACTTATCAAGCCAGAATTTAAAAATTTAATTTTTTCAGGTCATGGCAGTCACTGGAATAAAACAGGCGATTTTTCGCCTCAAAATTGTTCAGTACTTATGATGAAAAAAACACTATGCCAGGTATCGAAAAAAAAGCTCGATAAGTACTAGATTATTGTGTGACGCATAACTGTGCAAAACTTGATCCCGTTCGGTCCAATAGTTGCGAAGATATTTCTGGTACCGATTTTGAAAACACTGTTTCGAGTAAAGCGCGTTTAAAGTTTTGAGTACACTTTACACTGAAATAACTGGTTTATTTTAAACTTACATGAAATCGTCGATTCCTGGACCATATGACGGATCTTCCTTACATGTTGACGCTTCCATTAGATCTTTTTTTTTTTTGCTGTGTCAACCTGCTTCATAGTCAAACTCATAGTCAAACAGATGACAAAGGCCGCGTCTACCTGCACCCCAACCGTTACTCGTTGCTCACCCGGTCAGTTACAAAACGCTATAACTTCGTCGTTACTGCGAATTTCCTTATGAAATTTTCAGGGTAGACACTCAAAGGATAGTACTTTCGAATGAGCACCTTTTTGAAAAATCGATCTTTTTTGCCTACCCAGGTGTATGTAAGCCCTTAAAAAAACGTGATTGAAAGACGTTCTTCTACCATTGTATGAGAAAAAATATTTCAAAGTTTATTGCAATTAATGTTAATGTTTTAAAATCCCACTAATTAAGAAGCAACTGTTGATTCATTACTGCATTGTGCCAAAACATGTTGCATACATCTGACTTTTTAATGCAATTCTTACTTTGCCCAACTTATCTCATACCCGTGCTCAACGTACGCCACTATCGGAGCAGGTTGAGCAAATGTGGCCTTAGTCATTTGAGAGCGATTATCTGTGAAACAATAAGGATGACAGGAATTTCGTCTAAAGACTTTTTTTCCCAGACAAATTACCCATTGACCAAAGTAGGTTTCATTTTTAGACGGCAGACTGTTAAGGAATGACAGAGTGATAATTCCAAACTTGCTCAACATGCTCCTCCCTACCCTACTTTGTTGGCATGCCCTTAGCAATGATAACTGCGACACAAGGACGAGGAATCGACGCTATTAATTGTAAGATGTGTTCTTGTGGCAAGTTTTCTCACTCATGTCGCAAATGATTCCACAATTCCGTCTTGTTAGAGTGATTTTTTTGTTACAGCACGATCGTTTGGGTCTTGCCACAAATGCTCGATCGGATTAAAGTCCGGTGATTGCGATTGCCAGTCGAGAAAGCGTACTTTTCGTCTTTGAAGAAAATCTTTTCCAAGCCGTGATGCATGTGTGGGCTCGTTATTGTATTGAAAGACCCAACCACCCGGCATTTTTTTTTTTCATTGCAAATGGGAGCATATGGTCTTGCAATATATTTTTGAATATTGTAGCGTCCACATTGCCTTGAATTTCTACCAGCGGACCAACGCCGTCATCAGAAAATGGTCCCCAAACATTAATGTTCACGCCATCTTTATATTTTCGTTTACGTCGAAAGAACTTTATCGTTATTGTATACGAAGAAATAAGTATAATTCGTTATCCGCGCACACAAGCAAAGATTATTTCTCACGTTTGGGAAATGCTCGCCTCGTGGTTCCAGCAATTGGTCGGCCCGATTGCCATATCGTTATTGACATTCACTCGTGTTCTGGGGCTGCAGAACTTGGCAATAAGTCTCGCAAAGGTTCGCTATACGTATATAGCGCTGATAGGAGCGTGGCAAAACTGCATCGGAGATCTCTGTTGCAACTTTCCTCAATGTATTTGTGCATATGCACACAAGCGGGCGTCTGTACGTCTGCGTGTTTGTAACTGAACGGTGCCGGTTGGCAAAGACGAAAATTCCTCGTCAAGTTGGCCCTGACCACGTATCTCCGGCAAAGCGAGATCACTGGAATCTTTAGACGTCTATACATATATTGTTGGCCACATGAAAGCGCACTTGGTTTGCATCTGAGGTTACATATATACGAGTAGAATTAATTCTGGACACTTGAATTTTTTTTCGAAAATTCGCACTTTGTGATTCGTAATTTATAATTTTTTTATTAAAAAAAATTAAAACATGAATTACATGAAAAAGAAATGAATACATATTATATATTTACGCCAAAAATTTATCGACGGGTCGATTCTACCCAGGCTAACCACGAAGGGTTAATAAAATGTTACTTTTGAATTAAGGCGGGCAACCACTTTAGGAGACCGAAAATTAGATGATTTTAGATTTTTATTATTGTGAAAAAAAAACGGAAATATCTGCAACTCTGACAATAATTTATTCATATTTTCATATATCTCTGGTAATTTTTCCAAGTAATTTCATGTATTAATTACGACGTAATCCGCTGTGTCCCTTGTCGTGTTCTCATCGTCGTTGTCGATTTGCGGGAATTGTGCAACTCGCAATTCGCATCTGAAATAGTCCAATAAATTTTTATACATTCTTAAGATGTTTTTTAAGAACATGAACCTAAATTTTGAAAAAAAAAACATCGACAATTGAATGTTGGAACGTGTTTGAAAAAAAGTGATCGGTTTTTAGCATTTTTTACCCGGCATTTTGCAATAATAAATATGTTTTCAACAATCTAATCTTTCCAACTTTAGGTTCATGTTTTGATAAATTATATTATGTACACGTGTTACAAATTTGAAGATGATCCATCAATTAGTTTTTGAGTTATGATTCCCGCAGATTGAAAAAATGTCGTTTCGCGAAAAACACGTTTAAAGTTTCACAAACGAAAAACTCAAAGTCAAATGTGTTTAATCAAATGATAAAGTGTCTTACCGATCAATCAGCGATTCCAGCACCATACAGAAGTCCGTCCTCTTCCTCGTGCAACTCGTTTGAAGCCTGCATTTCCTCTTTACAAGCTTTTCGAGCTTCTTTTGTCTTTAATAAACTTTTTCTATTTTGCCGAGCCACGCGCATCTGATCCATTTGCTCGGCATATCCGTAGCTCTGCCTGCCAACTACGATATGTAGTTCATTCATAACCATGAGTAGGGCTGAATTTCCTTCAATGAATAAAATAGCAGCAAGAAATGCCGCCACCTCGATTATTTTGTACCCAGAATGGAGATGTTTTGGAGCTAGTCGCCAAACGGTCGAGTTTGGATTTGTTTGGGTTATGAAAACCCAAACAAACCCATACATACTAGCTAACTGAGCGCTCGTGGATACCTGAGCGCGCTTGGGAGTCGAGAGTCTTTATCATTTACATACACACCGTTAGAAGGAATCCAAATATCGTTTTTAAATTTTCAGGGTGTATTCTTAAGATATTTTGCTAACGATTTAGGAGAAAAAAAAATTGATTTTTTGAAGCATCTAAAGTGGTTGCCCGCCTTAAACGTTCCGCGGACCATATTTTAGCTCTGGCGGACCACCAGTGATCCGAGGACCACCGCTTGAGAACTAATGCAATAGTGTAAATGTTTTCTCGAAGTTTATTTACCCTCGTTTGCCCAATCGAACACTTTCTACACCTCGCGGGACGGAACATAGCTTGGAAAACAAACATGACTTTTGTTTTACCGAGAAAAATGACGAACGGACAATTATTATGTTGAGACGAGAACCGGAAGTTACGGGAAGAATAAATCTGAAAAAAAAATAACGCGAAGAAGCGCAATCGATGTTTCGAATCGTTTAACGAATAAAATGCCCAATTAATAAAACTGCACGATCGTTACGTTGGCTTCAATTTAAAAAATGCAAAGAGCGCGATGAAAAAAAAAAAATCACGATATTTTTCCATATTTGTAATATTGGGCAAAACACGCTGCATGATTATAATAAAATCGTCGAGGAGAAGCGGTCTTCGGTAGAAAGTTTCTCGAACACGTCGTCCTTGATTCTACATGTCTTTCTCGTGATTTTCGCATTGAGCAAAGTGCAGTAATTATTAGGCCGGGTGTGCATGTGTCTTCGATGCTGCAACGGAGTCTCGTGACCGCGAGGTCCGAAACTTTCATGGAAATTAATTTTATTTCCGTCTTCGTTAGGCATGCCATCGAAGAATTTCTATCAATACAGTTATAGAAATTGCCCTGCCACTTCGATTTAACGTTTCAACGGGGATGCCATTATTTTTTCATGCAAAAGCGAATCCAATCATCAATGTGATCATACGTGGAGATGTTCATTTGTCGAAACTCTTAGCTCGTTTCCATTTAATTTATTTTTATCGTCTAATCGACGCGCTTACCGGAAGTAATTACACATCGATCATCGCACACTCGTGATGTGGAACGAGCTCATCGTCATCAGAAAATTGTCATTGTCCGAGGTAAAAGCATTACGGTACAAAAGACGAGGAGAGAAAAGATTTGCAAGCATAACTTCTCTCTCTCTCTCTCTCTCTCTCTCTCTCTCTCTCTCTCTCCTTGTCTCTCATATCTCGTCCCTCTTCGTGTAAAGGCTCCCGATGGCAAAATAAGACCAAATCAATTGGCAATGGGCATCGCGAACTCTCGGTTAACAGCCTCGATGTAACGCAACCGGTTATATGTCCATCGCTACATCGAGACTCCGCAGACGAGAATTCCACCGTGCGTACTGTGTATCGAGGATCCCTTTCCTTCGCTAAATCTTTGCTCGCTGAGCCAAAGCTCGTGCTGTCAAGCCGTAAAGAAAGGAACTGCACAAAAATGCGCGTCCCAATAGCCTCATTATTAAATCCGCTGCGTAAATTCACGGGATATCTTCTGAATTCAAAATACTGTACTCCACAGTATATTGTGGAGATAGATAATGTAGCGAATCAGCTGACACCGAGGAATAAACGTTTGGCCCTTGTAGCTATTGGGATCTGTCGTATTTGCAAATTCCTGTAATATTATGATAAGTATTAGTGCAATTTGTGATTGGATTGCTATCAATACTAAAGAACGCTATTTTGTGGAAGGAGAACGTACTTCGAAGGCTTGGCACATTTTAAAATGTGGTAAAGTTAGTTTCCCATACCAGCGCTGTCAGCTTGTATCGTTTGCAAACGTCTCAATTCCGAAATAATCCGCATGAGATTGATGATGTTTTATTATTTGCTGTTGCAAAGCTCGTTTTGACGACAGTTGTCCGTTTGTGGGAAATCCAACGAGTACAATATTGTTCTGAAAAACAAGAGCCAAAAATGTTTAGTATTTCAACATCCAAATATTGAACTTATACCTCAGAAATATCGTAAAAGTTGGTAGTGTAAAAAATGGGACACTGAAAAAAAATTGAATTTTTCGTTCTTTTTTGCAATAAAAAAGTACTTGTTAAAAGTCATTTCCATAAACAAGTAGGTATAAGTTCAAGGTCGTGTTGTTACTAAAGTTGTGTGTACAATTTTGGCACGATCGGTCAATTCGTTTTAAAGTTATGTTTCTCATAAACTTAAATGCCACGAAAACCTACCTGAAAGATCACGCCATAACATCATTTTGCAATATATTTTAATGAAACAAATCAATTTAAACAGTTTAATTATGTAATAATGAATTATGTTTTACAGTTCAATTGTGTAATAATTAATTACGTTTTGCAGTTTAATTATGTAATAATTGTACCTTAAGTTTCGCAAATGTAAAACGTCTTGTTCCTTTTCGAAAAAAAAAGATCTAAATTGGCTATTTTTTCGTCGTCTACATGTATTTCCCCCCCTTAATATTTGGAAATAATACTATTGTCGCCGATAAAAGCAGCTTTTTTCACTCGGCCGGCCCACCCATTCAATTATTTGCTCAGGCCAAAGCTACTTGACCTCCGAGGCTGCTGAAACATTATGGGAATGAGAAAAGTATTATCGGGTTTCTACTGATTTCGCGTAATGAGTATCGAAAGTTGTCGGGTTGAAAAAAAAGGAGGAAAAATTTGTCTTCTTCGGTTCTATTGGGTTATCACTGGGAATTAGCGAGATGGAAGAAAGTATCAAATGCCGAGAGGCCACCACTATCATGTCGGGTAATGGGGACGTGAACTACTTGTAAAGATTCTTATATATATATATATACCAGTCCCTATAGATCGCGTGCTAAGTCCCGCATCTTATATGACCCACGAGGCCGTTTCTCCCAAACAATCTTGCTCGAAGTATAGCCGTGCATCGGCGGGTCAAACGGCTCTGCAGGCGATCGCAGGATTTTTGCTTCGATCATTATTTCTTGCCGCTCTACGAGACTTGCTTCGCGAGAGATGCCTGCGCAAATTGCGTTTTAAACTCGGCATGGGAAACAGAGCGATCTGCGAACGAAAATTAAAACACTTCGAGAAATTACATTTCACGAATTGTTTTTTTTTTGTTTTGCTGTCGGTAATCCTGCGATTATGTGGGGCGCCAATTTTTGCCAGTATTTTTATTTTACTTATTTGCATTGATGTAGTCTTTTGAAGTATTACCATTTTTTTATTTAAGGAATTTTTAAACCGTAAAAAAAATCATTTCAGAGGTTTTTTTTTGTATTTTGCATAATAAAATTGTAATTTTTCACACAGAAATTTTCGTTTATCTTTCGGTGCATGAATATAGTCATTTAAATTTCTGTATTTTAAAGCGTGTACTTTTTTATTTTTATTTTACATGATTGGATAATGGCCCGAATGAGCATAATGGTAATTTTACACACGGCAATTTTTGTTTACGCTCATCTGCGTTAATTATAGAAATTTGGATTTCCACATTTAAAAGTCCTTTTTTTTCAATTCTGCATAATTGGACAATGGCTCAAATAAATAAAATGAACATTTTTCACAAAGCCCTTTTTTGCATCACTCATACGTAACCTTTGAGTGCATTCAATTTCAAATTCACCGTTCCTCTTTAATGGAAGATTTCTATAGCAATGGAGTGAGCATTTGCAATGAAAGAAATATTTCTACAGCAAACCTTTCTCTGTTGGAAAGTAAAATTTCGTAAAAAAAAAAAAAACAAGACTCCACGATAAATCTGGAATTCTTTAGAGGTAGTTCGAAGAAGTAATCTCGATGTAAAAATATGACTGAACGGGACGATATCCAGTCTCGTCAGACCTTCGTGACCAATGCCGACTCCAATTGGCACTCTTATGCGATATTCGCCAGTTTTGCTAATTCACATAATACGAATATAGATATAGCACACGAGCTCGCTATTTCCCTCTCTCTCTCTCTCTCTCTCTCTCTCTCTCTCTCTCTCTCTCTCTCTCTCTCTCTCTCGCCTTGTTTTTTTTCTTTCTCTCTTGCGATCGTCATGAGCTGCACAATAATTTCACATATTACCGAATTACGAAACAACAAATCGACGGCAAATCTTCGAATAATAGCAGCTGATATTTTTGCCAATCGGGATCTCAAGGATCGCCAGTAATTTGTGTACAATTATAACAAAGAACGATGAAAATGTATGATAATCGAGATAGCTGTACTTTCTACTTGAGTGACAAGAAAAATTTCACTGTTTCTGTCTCAAGCGCGGAAAAATAAAGCATTTCCAATTTAATGAACCATAACAACCAAGGGATTCTTTGGTCGTTGATTACGAATTTGAGGTCAACATTCAAAAATTCAATATAGCGGATCAGATTTCAAAATTGATTTAGTTCGAATTAAAAGAGGCACTCGGCAATTTTCGAGGTCTGTGATTACAAATCTGTCCTCAATATTCATAAATTCAAAACGGGGGATAAAAATGAAAAAATGTACTTGATTCGCATAAAAATTAGTATTAGAGGGCTTTCAATATCGCTGGCTACGAATCTCCACGGAAATTTTGAAAATTCAAATGGTTGGATCCACCATATTAGAACCGGCATTTTGAATTCCTGAATGTTGCGGTTAGATTCGTAATCAGCGACCTCGAAAACCCTCAAGTGCTAAATTTCGCGAAAATCATTCGAGCCAATCACAAAATAATCGATGTGCGTCATATGGCGTCAATGCCGCTTCGGGCGCCACAAAATATATGCGCTATATGGCGTCAATGCCGCTCAAGAGGTTAAGGAATTACGATAAGTCTCGTGAAATTTTGTAATAAATAACTAAATACTCAGAAAATAAATGTTTTCAAAAACGCGCAAACTTAAAATTTTTTTTGTTCTTTCTTTAATAAATAAAGAGAATACAATTTATAAATTATAATTTTAAATTAATAAATCAATAGATACGTAAATAGATAAATTTTCACAAACTTTTACAACAAAAAAAGCAACCAATAACCAAATTGAAAAAAAACCATGAACCTTAACATTGAAAAAAATGACCATAAGTCTTACATTTTTTTATTGTTTTTTTTTTTTAATATACATTGTTAAAAGATGAATAAGAGCAACGGGAGGTATTTTTGCCTTGACGAGTCGAGTAAAACCGGATCCGCGAAAATAAGAAAGACAAAAAGTGTGACCGGATGTTGAACTACGTGTCGCGAAAACATATAATTTTCTCCACTGAACACGTTGTATTTTACCCACGTGTTATTTCGGGAATCTCGCCCCTACTAATCCGATCGTGAAAAAAAAAAAAGTATGACCTTCGTCCCAACCACATTCTAGCTGCGAAGTGCCCTTTCGTGCAAATGTTGGTGAAAAAGAGGAAATATTTTAACGAGCTCTTAGCGTTTCGGCAACAGACGAGGCGAAATCGAGGTTCGAAAAATATTGGACGTGTTTGCCGGGGTAGTCAACCGTGGCGATCCAAGACCAAAAAAAAAAAACATACAAAATCAAGGGTGGCTATACCAGCCGGTTTTGAGACGACGGGACAGCGAACCCTGGTGGGATAATTGCGGAATGGAAAAGGAGGCAACGAGACTGGGTATGTGGAGGGAGAGAGACCGACCGCCGCATTCAGGTTTTCGCAAATGAAAAATATTGTTGTTTTTCTTTTTCTTGCAAATTAAAAAATAAAGACGCAGTTGCACACAAGAGCTCGCGTTCCCGATACTATTAATATGCAAAGCGGCCTCAAGATAACGTTGAAGAATTTTTTTCTCGATCATCAACTTGTTACCTCAATTTCTTTTATTTCTGAAACCTCCTCCCCTCGTCTTCCTACTTCCCCGTCCCTTTTTATCCCTTACAGTAAAAAAATATGACATTTATTGTCAAGCAAAATGCAATGTTGATAGTTTTCAATTATTTTTCAATATTCCTTGCACCGACAGAAAAATTCTTTTCATATTAACTAGATGCGGCTATTTGATTTTTTTTTTTTCAAATTTGAATTAACTAGATTTTTCGTGAAATCAAATTGTTGCATTCCATTATTAAAAGTTTTTATTTTTAATATATCTATTTATGCAAATCAAGATCTATTTAATATCTAATAACTAAATATTTTATTTATTTCTAATAAATATGTGATTTGGTTCCATCTGGTAGTATAAGAAAAAAGAGAGAGACGGAAAAATGGTACACGTTGCACTCTCCCAAAAATCTCATGGCTTTGTTTGCATTAGAAGACTGTTGTAACATTCTGTAGTTGAGAGAAATGGGTTAGTCTTTCTATACATAAATAGTCGCGTCTATGAAGGCCTTAGGCCATTCTAGAGGCCAGAAAAAAGCCATATTTTGTGATTTTTTTTCAGCGAAACCATAAAATAAATCGGAATTACAAAATAGGGGTTTTATTATACGCGTAATTGAGTATACAAAATAATTTTTTCACAGCGATACATGTCAAAATGGCGACTGGAAAGCATTTTTCCGATAACGCCTTTATTTCTGGAAGGTCAACGGCCGGACCAATATCTCCTATAATTTTTGAGTTATGATGAGACTCTAAAGTTTTTTCGATTATATATAAGAATAGCCATAGAAGTACGTAGGATTTTTTTGATATATTGTTTTTTGTCAAAATGGCGCATTTCTGAATCAAAAAGCATAAAATGCTATGAGAAAATCGTCAGAAAATTGTTTATAAAAAAGGAACTATGCAATATAATTTCAAAAATCCTACGTAGTGCCTCAGAAAATGTAATTCTAAATATACAGTTAAAATTTCAAGTGAATCGGTTGACATTTGTTTGAGTTATGCGTCCAGCCGATTTGAAAAATGTAGTTTTAAGATAAACGCGTTTAAAGTTAGTAGAAAGTCACGGTATGAACCAAGAGGGGGGTTGCGCTAGAATTCGAAAATCGAGTACTTCGAGATTTTTCACACCCATAATCTTTTCGAATATAATTTTATACGTATACTAAGGTACATTTTTAACAAAAAAAAATCGATTTTTGGAAAATCCTAGAGTGCCCTAAGGCCTTAATAAAAGACACGACGATACCTTCATTTTTTCCCCGAATAACAGCCCTGTTATAAAAAAATAAAAATAGTATAACTTTTTTTCACCGCACTTTTATGTCATGAACCTATATTCCTTTCTTTTATTCATGCGATATATCGTGTCTTATCTTTATTTATTTAATTCGAATATATTTAATATTTAAAAAGAATAGCTTAAACAAATAAATTTAAAAATTTGAAACAAATAGAATCGTAGTAAGGCAAGGAAAAAATATAATCGAACTAAATAGATTCTATTTAAATGAAATATGTTTTTTTAGCAGTGTGGTAGACCTTTCGAGTTTCAGTGATCACATCATTTTCCATTCATACTCCACACTTGTCACTTCACTAACAATAAGCGGCGCGCAACGCAGCTGAGCGGATACCCATACAAGTATTCGCCCAAGCTATTTGGCTCTCGATAGCAGTCGCTACTGCGGACTTTCTGTTTATTTGACGAAGCTATAGAGAAGTCGCCTTTTCGATAGTCATCCTTGAAATTTTTTACTTTGGAGGCAATGACCCGGAAAGGCCAATCACTCTTGCTAAAGATTCACAAGTATCGCTAATTGTCGTTTTTCTTTTTTTTTTTTCCTCTTTTTAATCGTCTCTTTCCTTTTCTCCCACGTTCGCTAGATCGAATGAGGAATTTTTGGAAATTTCCTCCCGCGTGACTTTTGATCGTTCAGTTATACGAGCATTTGTTGATTATGACCGCGTTTTACGCTCGTTTACGCGTGAATACCCCTTTTATGGTAGGGAGCTTTTTAGTCGGACGTAATTGCTCAGAAGAGAAAATAGGAAAGAGAGAGAGAATCAGTGACGAGTTCCGTTATAATGGCTTCTTGCACATTTTTTTACGAAAACTATGGAGCCGATTATACTAAGAGCGTATACGTATATACGTATGTATTAGAATCGTGATTTTATTCATCTTTTTTACGCCGCTCATTCTTTCATCTTCTTCCTCGAGCACTATGGTCAGACCCCGAAGGGCTTCGAGTAGATCCGAGAGGTACAGTCAAGTGAATAACTTAATTTCAGTGCACCGAGTGGTAGAAACTTTTCCCAGAGAATTTGAATTCATCAAACGTTCTCTCCTTTTGCTACAACTTTTCATAAACCTTAAAAAAAAATATTTGACCGCGTTATTTTTTATCCTTTATTTTTGCACGTTTTTCTTCGCGTGTTATTATGTTGAATTTTTACGGAATATTCCTCCCTCCCAATAATATTTTTTCAGAGACTGTTTTTATTATATTTTATTGCTGTTACTTTTTTTTTACTTCTTTTGAAAGATACATTATTGAATAAAAACGTCACTGCCGAGTCAGGCATTCATCGAATATTCCCTCCTGCCGATCGAATTGGTCAATATACGTATTTTTTTTTCAAACATAACACAATTTTTCATATATTATTTTTACAATATATTTATCAGCCCAATATTCAATAGATTATTATATTTTCAATTTACCGAACATTTTCGCGACAATTTTTTATATCCTTTTTACATTTATCAAATTGAAAATTCATGTAACTCGTATTGCCCAAAGATGGGCAAAAAGTAATTAAATTAACAATTAACAATTACAATTACTACTGTAATTGATAATTTAATTACTTCGTAAAAGATTAAGAAATTAGTTACCACAAGTGCCTAGTGTAATTAATTACAATGTAATTTAATTGAAAGTTAATTTAATTTCAAATTAATCGATTATATATTAATTCGAATAAACCGGTTTGTTAACTAATAGCTAAAGAATATTTTGATTTTGTAGTTCAAACGAGACATAATTTATCACTTTTTTTCATCCAACTTTGAAGGATAAAATAATATTTTCTCCTATATTACACCATATCTAGTAACAAAGTAATTAAATTACAAAGTATTTTAATACATTTTAATCAGATGACTTTGTAATTAAATACATTATAACAGATTTCCTAACATGTCCTGAATAATTACACTTAAAATTTTATTTAAAATTCTAGACTAAAAGACGACCTTAACAAAACATATACTGATTAATATTACATGATTTCTTATGGCTAAAAAAAAAAGGTTTTCGCTCTGGATCGTACCCGAGGTGACTGTACCTCCGCGTAGTTTCCTCGACCGCGGGGCTGCTATCGTGCCTGGCAGAGACCGCGAGTCTCGGAGGTTCCTTGGTCGACCATAATTCACGCGCTTCGTCGACTGTTCAACGTCCCCCTTGCGAGTGTTTCGATTCCGTTCATCCGCGGGTGAACGTTCGAGCTTATTCGGAACTCTGAATCCCCGTTTAACTGACAATCTCTCAATCGACAAAATAGAAGGAGCAGCAAAAAAAAGAAGCGAAAAAAAACAACCAAAATCCCCACGTCCATGTGCCCGATGAAAGGAGAATTAAAAAAAAAAAAAAAAAAAGCGTGTACACGAAGGCGCACGGGACTTCGGTGAAAGGTGCAATACGGGCTAGATTCGCGAAACGAAAGGGATGAAAAAAAGACGTTGCGCCGTTATGTAATTAGCGTGCTTTGAGTCATAAACGATTTAGGTCGCGTTGACTTTTTTTTTCTCGCTATCTCGTTATTCATCCATCTTCCTCGGAGATGCTTCGCTTTATCATTTAAATTGTGTGAATCACAATAAGTATCGTTACTCTTATTTTTATTCCGATAGAACGAAGTGTCATTGTTAAGGAGGCACGTCCGAGCAGACGACGAAAAAAATTGATGAATTTATGGAATTATTATCTCAAAAACTATTTGGTCGATTTCATCCAAGTTCATTTTATTCGAAAGTATCAATATTGAGATATATTGACAATTTTTTAAATAAATTTATATAGACTGGGAACGCTGTTATTGTGGCCGGCGTAAAACATGACCCTCGCTGCCCCCATCATTGCATGGAGTCGATTAATCTGGAACAAAATTTTTGAAAAAGTTCTTAAAATGTAATGTATCCCTTCGCATCGTAGGATGTTTGGAATTTTTTTAAAATTATTTTAATTTTTAAAATTATTTTAATTGTTAATTAAATTTTTGAATTAAATTATTTGAATTATTTAAAAAAAAATGATTTTAAGAAATAAATGTAAATTGAAATTTACATGTATTTTTCAACCTAAATTTCCGATCTTTCTGGCTTGATAAAAAAATAATAATTGAGTAAAAAAAGAGTCCTACGATGCGAAGGGTTTTGCATTATATTTTAAGAATCTTTTGCAAGTTTTTGTTTCCCATCCTGGGATCAATGTGCGAATGACTCGTACATTTCGTCGTGTTTTATTTGACGATGGTGAGATGAACGCGGATAGCTATATGTACACGAGAAAGGAGAGATCGAGCGAAGACGGTTATATGCAACATTAGCCGCGATCAGCGTGAGCTGCGGCTATACCTCATTACCCCCTCCTCCTCCCCCCCCCCTCTCTCTCTCTCTCTGAAAAGGACCTGGAGTTCGTCAAACACTCTTGTCAGTCGAGATCTCTTGACACCTTAATCACGCCAGCGATTCGCTCACAAATTCACATTACAATTTTTTAAAGTGCAATTAAGGCCTTAGGCCACTCTAGGATTTTCGAAAAATCGATTTTTTTTGTTGTCAAAAATGTGAAAAATCTCTAACTACTCGATTTTCGAATTCTAGCGCAACCCCTCTTCATTCATATCGTGACTTTCTACTAACTTTAAACGCGTTTATCTCAAAACTACATTTTTCAAGTCGGCCGTACTCATAACTCAAATAAATTTCACACGGTTCACTTGAAATTTTAACTGTATATTTAGAATTACATTTTATGTGGCTTATACGTAGGATTTTTTTTATTATATTGCATAGTTCCTTTTTTATGAACAATTTTCTGACGGTTTTTGCATGGCACTTTATATTTTTTGCTTTATAAATGCGCCATTTTGACAAAAAACAATATATCAAAAAAATCCTACGTACTTCTATAGCTATTCTTCTATATAATCGAAAAAACTTTAGTGTCTCATCATAACTGAAAAATTATAGGAGCTGTTGGTCCGGCCGTTGAACTTCCAGAAATAAAGGCGTCATCGGAAAAATGCTGCACAGTCGCCATTTTTACGTGTATCGCTGTGAAAAAAATAATTTTGTATAGTCAATTACGTGTATAATAAAGCCCCTATCTTGTAATTACGATTTATTTTATGGTTTCGCTGAAAAAAAAATCACAAAATATGCCCTTTTTGGCCTCTAGAGTGTCCTAAGGCCTTAAAACGAATCCACTTTTGTGATAATTGTCATTGTTATTATTATTTAATCGTTCGAGCGGTATGGAGGAACAGTGATCGCGGAGAAATGTATCTAGTATAGTCGGCTTCTCGCAACTGTTACGTTTTCCATTCGACACAAGAAGCTCTCTCAGACTACTTTCATCGTGCAACAGAGCTCGTATATTCTGTGTTACGCGCGTATCTCTTTCAGCAAACACCAACAACCCGGCAGTTTTAGAATTAGCAGCGAGTCGTTGACTGCGTATCGTTAAAACCCGTTCGAAACTTGACGTGTGACTCCCTATGAACGATTTTCCTTCCTGATCTCTCCCTCTCTCTTTACCTCTCTCGTACGCTGCCAAACGCGATTTTTATGACCAAACGTCCATATAAAAACGCATACTCAAGCACATGTATGCAGGTATACGTATATATGTATGTTGAAGCGCATAACCAAACTTTCGCGATCTTTCGAGAGAAGAATCAAATGGAACAAAGATTTTTTTTGTGAGTAATAATCGAACAAAGTGCTGTTAGGGAGAGATGGAAAAGGATTTAATTGGGAAGGGCAATAGGTAGAAAGCCGCAAGGGAAGCCGCTGGAACTCCAGATTTTTGTTTTTCAAATACTAAAAATTCTTGGCTATGTAGTTAATTCTTCATTTCAAGATACACCTTCGCGCATTTTACACAGTCAGCCTTTATATATTAATATCCTTTTACACGTTTCCCTTTCCAACATTTGTCCACATTCCTGTTTTTTACATGATATATATATATATATTTATATAATGTAAAAAATAAATAAATATACCTGACATAACATAACATAACAAAACATAACATTTTCTTAATATTTTACATAAAATTAAAAACCTTATATCTCTATTTCCACTTATCTCTATATACTCCTTTAATGCTTATTGCTGTCTTCCCCTTTCTTTCTTACCTTGCTATTCGCCCTCCTTTTCTCTCTCATTTTTTCTTGCAAGCTTTTCAAATTTTCGCGCTATTTCACACATCCCTTCCACTATTTCCTCCCCCTCTAATGGCTTTTTCCACACCACTTATGGTGTGGAAAAAACCATTAGAGCCATTTTTTGTTGTTCTCTCCATTGTTCGAAATTTATTAATGCCTGCTTCTCTATTTGTTGCTTTGTCTACTCACATTCCCAAATGTGTACCAGCGTTTCTTCCGTTGGCCCTGCATATTCTGCATCTTGTCTCTCTAAAACATTCAACCACCTCTCTTCCCACGCTCTCGCACCTCATTTTTACCCAAATTTCTCTGACTTTACCGCTTGTCGTTCCTTTGCCCCAATACTCTTCCATTCCCACTCTTTTTTTTTCCTTTCCTTGCAGAATTTGAACCTGACAATTACATAAATATATAGATATATATATAAATTCTAATATATATAATTCGAACAATATATATAGATAATAAAGTATCACCAAAATTTCCCGGATTTTACGAGAAAAAACAATACATTAATTTTATAACCATATATTAGTTTTTATGAATCGATATTATATTATATTATTTATTATTTTTTATTCTGTATTCAATCGGAAGGTTTCTCTTATCAATAATTTACCATTATTATTCGTCAATCAAATTTTTCGGTTAAACTTAAGGCCTTAGGCCAATCTAGAGGCCAATAAAAGGTTGTATTTTGTGATTTTTTTCAGCGAAACCATAAAATAAATCCGAATTACAAAATAGGGGTTTTATTATACATGTAATTGACTATACAAAATTATTTTTTCACAGCGATATATGCCAAAATGGCTGTGCAGCATTTTTCCGATGACGCCTTTATTTCTGGAAAGTCAATGGCCGGACCAACAGCTCCTATAATTTTTGAGTTATGATGAGACACTAAAGTTTTTTCGATTACATATAAGAATAGCTATAGAAGTACGTAGGATTTTTTTGATATATTGTTTTTTGTCAAAATAGCGCATTTTTAAAACAAAAAGTATAAAATGTCATGAGAAAATCGTCAGAAAATTGTTTATCAAAGAGGAACTATGCGATATAATAATAAAAAATCCTACGCAGTGTTTCAGAAAATGTAATTCTAAATATACAGTTAAAATTTAAAGTGAATCGGTTGAAATTTGAGTTATGAGTCCGGCCGACTTGAAAAATATAGTTTTGAGACAAACGCGTTTAAAGTTAATAGAAAGTCACGACATTAATGAAGAGGGATCGCGCTAGAATCAGAAAATCGAGTACTTAGAGATTTTTAACACCCATAATCTTTTGGAATATAATTTTATACGTACTAAGGTACATTGTCAACAAAAAAAAATCGATTTTTGGAAAATCCTAGAGTGGCCTACGGTCTTAATTCGACGATTTGTTAGACGATGGAATTTTTTTTTCCCGAATTTGCCATTTTTCTTTCTCTCAGCCTGCATCGAAATGAAGAATATTACACAACCGGTATGTCCGTCAGCTTTTTTTCGGCGCGTTTCTTTTTTTTTTTTTTTTTATCATTCGTCCGTTTTGAATGCCCGACCTTTAAAATATCCTGTTTATTATTGCCGGAACACGTGCGTCATTCGCAGGATTCCCTCTCGACGAATTAGATACATTATTTAATGATCTTTACGCGAGAATGATTTCGTTAAATCCCGACCGTCTCCACGTGGGTTCTCACACTGGAGATGTACTTTCTGATTTTTTTTCGATCGTTTGATAACCGCGGGTTCAAAAGGAACAGACTTGCTTTTGTTTTTAATTATTATTTTTTTTTGCCATCTCTCTCCCTCACTCTTTCTCTCAAGATGATCCAGCTATCCTTGAATATATTTATAATGAAGAAATAATCCAGTATACCAGGATATCGCACAGATCAAACCGACTGAATTCGTAAATAGGAAATCCGCTCGTGCCTAAGGTCATTATTTGCATATTATATTGTTTTCCGTACGTCCGCAGACGTAATCCAAAAAAAAAAGTATGGATATTCGAGCCTGTACATTGGCGCACATGAAAACGTATTGTATTTAAAAAGAATACTCCAGTCTATCTTTGAGGAATAATAAAACGCGAAAGTTCAGTGTCGTCCGCGAGCAATCGTTTCTCAATGCACTATCGTGTCGCATTTGCACGAGGGCACAGGGAAACTGAGGAAAACCCGTGCCAATACAACCTGCCACATTTCCATTGAGTTTAAACCCAATCAAGTAGTCATCCAGGCCAATGCAGCCAATGCAGTTAATACTGTCGATAAATATTCACTCTATAGTTATCATCGTTTACAGGCAGAAAGAAAAAAAATATTGTCTCCGGCCTCAGTCACTTGTGGAATCGACTGCCCAAGATTTAACTCAGTCGCGCAATTTTTGGGCTCTTTCGATAGGAGAAAAAATGCGGAAATTCCAACAGGAAAAAAAAAATGCGAAAATTCAATAAAGTGCTCGCACATTATTCGTACAATCGGCGTGTACCGACGTACTGAATAATTCTCGCGAGAAAGCAGCGAGAATATTACCGTGTCTGTCCAGCGCACACGTACTATCGTAATTGCTTCCTGACCACAGAATAACGAGCGGGGCAACATATCTTGCGAATTATTTGCTCTCGGTGAATACATACGTGCGATCCCACAATTGTTGAATAATCATATTATTTTCTTCGTCTCGGATTCGTCATCGTAATACAAGGTCTGCGATTATTTAATTTTGCTTGATCGTGCAAAAAAGGAAACTGGTTTTTTGGAAACGTCGCTGGTCCCACCTTCTCTTCTCGTAGTCTTTCGGTTTCCTCGTTGTCCACGTGGTGGACAACCTTCCACCTCGTTGTCCTTATGATGAGGAACGAACTCGTGCACTGCAAATCCATGGGTGTTTTTTCTTTTTCTTTTTGTTGCACGTTAGATGTGTAAATTTAGCAATTAACACGTGTAAATGTCATCGAAAAGTTGAAACAACGGGCTCATGTTTTTAATAGACGATTCAAATACATTTCATGTGTGTTTTAAAATACTTGAAAGACATTAAATTTAAACATGTTTTATTGCTGTCTTATTCAAAACATGTAGGCACGTGTAAATGCAAACATTTACACGTTTAGATATCGAACGTGTCTTGAACAATACATTTGTGGGTTTCACGGTAGAATTAATCCCTCACACACGTTCCAGCTATAACACGCTGGTCAGAAGGGGGTCGCAATGACCCCCAGCCATGTTTAAGCGATCGCCGCGTTGACCGTATAGTTCCGAATGACTCGTAAAAATTCAGGATATTAGTTTGAACATTCTAGAATGTGGTATTCTCGGTATTTCCGCAACTCTGACAATAATTTATTCATATTTCAATGCATTAATTAAGGTGTAATCCGCTGTGTCCCTTGGCGTGTCCTCATCGTCGTTGTCGATTTGCGGGAATTGTGCAACTCGCAATTCGCATCTGAAATAGTTTGACAAATTTTTATACATTCTTGAGATGTTTTTTAAGAACATGAACCTAAATTTTGAAAAAAAAAAGATCGAGAATTGTGTGTTGGAAGGTGTTTGAATAAAAATGATCGATTTTTAGCATTTTTTTCCCCGGCATTTTGCCATAATAAATATGTTTTAAACAATCTAATTTTTCCAACTTTAGGTTTATGTTTTAATAAATTATATTATGTAAACGTGTTCCAAATTTGAAGATGATGCATCAATTAGTTTTTGAGTTATGATTCCCGCAAATTGAAAAAAATTATGTTTCGAGAAAAACACGTTTAAAGTTTCACAAACGAAAAAGTCAAAGTCAAATGTGTTTAATCAAATGATAAAGTGTCTTGCCGATTAATCAGCGATTCCAGCACCATACAGCAGTCCTTCCTCTTCCTCGTCCAACTCATTTGAAGCTTGCATTTCCTCTTTACGAGCTTTTCGAGCTTCTTTTGTCTCTAATAAACTTTTTCTATTTTGCCGAGCCACGCGCATCTGATCCATTTGCTCGGCATATCCGTAGCTCTGCCTGCCAACTACGATTTGTAGTTCATTCATAAGCATGAGTAGGGCTGGATATCCATCATTGAATAAAATAGCAACAAGAAATGCCGCTACCTCGATTATTTTGTACCCAGAATGGAGATGTTTTGAAGCTAATCACCAAACGCTCGAGTTTGGGCTTGTTTGGGTTATGAAAACCCAAATTTAGGTTATGAAAAACCAAACAAACCCATATAAACTACCTAACTGAGCGCTCGTGGATACCTGAGCACGCTTGGGAGTCGAGCGGAGAGTCTTTATCATTCATATACATATCGTTAGAAGGAATCCGAAGATCGTTTTGAAATTTTCAGAGTGTATTCAGATATCTTGCTAACGATTTATGAAATTGAAAAGAAAATTGATTTTTTGAAGCATCTAAAGTGATTGCCCACCTTAATAAGTCTTATTGTTACGAATTATAATAGAGTAATTACAACGTTGTTATTATTCTGGTTTTCTCAAAATATTTTCCCTTCTAGAATGATTTAAGCCCTAAATTGTCCATATTTACACTCTCTACCTTACAAAATGTTATAATAGTATATTTTCTAAATTAAAAAGTTGACGTGAGATTTTCATTACCCCCCCCCCCCCCCCCCCCGCCCCTCCGCTAAACAAGATTTGATGAAATTTTGCCAGACCCCTGCCTCCCCATTTAGAGCTTACGTAATTAATGGACGTCCCCTAATACAAAACACATAAAGCGAATGCCGAAATAACATACTCGGAAGTGTGTAAAAAGTGACCACGAGGTAACAACACACGTAGCTGTGTTGAAGCAACACACTTGGGTTTGCAGTGTGAAGTTCATTATCGGGTCTTCATTGTTATTCATGAAAGAATCAACGGTTGATTCTTGATTTTACGAAGAAAAATAAGAAGGCATTAGGAGGTACGTGAAAGAGGAAGACCTCGTTTGAAGAAGATTACACATTTACTCGATCGTTGCTCAATGACAAGGTACAAGAAGAATGAACTTTGCCATGGTCGAATTGATCGAGAGGCAAACGACACGACGAATATCGTCATCGTGTAGCTTCACTGTTATCGCATCATGAATTTATCATCAATTTTACGCGGTTTCATTCGCCAAAGAAAGAAAAGAATAATTAACGTGTGTGTACGCTCGATCAGGTTGCAATTGCAACACGTGTGGTGACCCCAGTCAACCGTGACGACGATAAAGAGCGAGAAAGACTCGTTGCATTTATTTATTACGCTTTTTTTCTTCTAGCGTTTTTTTTTTTCTTCATTTTTCTTCTTTTACAACTATTTACGATGCTCGCGAGCATAAAGTGTTGCAACGAACTTGATTCTCTTTTTTTTATAAACTTTTTTGCGAAAACGTTCTTGAGAAGAAAAAAATAAATAAAAATGAAGAAAATTCTTAACGATCGATCGTCTTTTGGCACTTTCCAGGCAGAATTGCGGCTATACTGTTCGGCTTGCTGGCACTCGCGATCGGTATCGTTCTCAGCAGTATACCCTGGGTCGATTACGTTATTTTGAGGGTAAGTTCAAGCGATAAATTCAATTTTGCCTTTTTGGAATTACCAAGGCGTTTTTTTTTGTTTCTTCAATCAAAGAAATACAAATTTCGTATTATCGTTGATAAAATTATTTTTCATACCGGTTTAGCAGATTTTTTTTAGAAAAATCCTTCGTATTTTTTAGATAATTTGCAAATCTTTTGCAAAGTTCCAGTTAAATATCGCGTTCACAATTACCGGCTAATGCTACCCCATAAGAAATTATAATACACTTGGCGCGCGACCGATTACGAAATGTAACGGATCTCACTTTCGATTCTCCGAACGTTCTCAGAGAGGATGCAATATATATGTCTATATTAATAAAACTTTCCCGAGTTTTTCACAGCATTCTTTGAATCTTGCTTACGCACATTCCAACAAATACGTCTCGTCGAGTTTGCCAGTCCTCGAATAATTATCATCGCACTGTCGATCTATCGACGAAAAATAATTCGACACATTTTCTTCTCGTTTGTTTTTCTCCAATCAGCAATTACGATTATGGAACGGATCGTTGTCCTTTCAGTACTGGCAAAAGCCCGGAGTTGTCAGGCTCACCAAAGTTTATATTTTCAATGTGACCAACACCGAAAACTTTTTGAATTACAACGAGAAGCCGAAACTTCAGGAGGTCGGCCCTTTCGTGTACAGGTGAGAGAATTTTGGCTTTCTTCCATCCCTTTTTGCCTTTCTTCCCAATGAGCCGGTCCATATTTGAACCTGGAGCATTTTTTTTTTGGAAATTTAAACCCGGAATTGCCGCGAAGCATGAAAATATCAACAAAAAAAATATCTCTTTCAACTCGTCGCGAATAAAAACTTTTAAAGTCGTTCTTGGTGATGCAAAAGAATAAAGTACATGTGTACAGAGTGAAACGAATAAAGCGACAACGAGCCAGCGCGCACGTGAGCCTCTTACTCTCTTTTCTTTTTTACTTTTACGTAATACTCGTTTTGTTGCCCGTTTAGCGAGGCTTTTTCAGATCCCTCGATCGTTTGCATTATTAATTGCGCGGCGGGCTCCTCTTACATAGTTATGTAAAATTTTCCCTCGAAACGATCGCCTGCAGCGCCGTCGGGATAACGTCACGAAACGGCTTCTATCTCGAGTATCCCGTGCAGAAATTGTCGTAGGGATTCAATTGGATTCCCACTTCGTGATGAGGAGCCAATGGGTTATTGCATTGGGAATCTACACTGGCAAAAAAAAATTAATTTAAGTAGGATCTATTTAAGGGGTTACGTGGATTTCGAAGCCAGAAAAAAGCATATTTTCTCTATTTAAAAAAAAATATAACATAAATTATTTTATTCAAAATGTTAAGCACATAAAAGAGCAACATTTCAACAATATTTCAAAAAAATTTCATCCAAAAATTTGGGAAATTCAGCCGGTGGGACCTTGTTTCCGGAGACCCCTAAAAAAAAAGTGTCCTCGTGGTGGTCAGGATAACTCATGATAGCTGTATCTGAAATTAAAAATTCAATTTTTTTCTGTTAGTAGATAAGTATAGCTCGTGATTGGACGACGGATTCTTTTTTTAATTGAAATTTGAATTTTTGGCAGAGTCGTATGCAAAATAGTTCAATTTTTGGTACAATTTACACTACGTATAGCCTTATAAAATTAGTTGTAATCGAAAAAAAAAACCTTCGTTCAATCACTAGTCAATGCTATTTTGAAGAAGTGTGCAAAATTTCAATAAGATCGGTTCATTAGTTTTTGAGAAATCGTGTCCACCGACTTCAGAAATAATGTTTTAAGAAAAATGCGTATACCCGCGTGGCTCCCGGCCGGTTTTTCTCAACGGGGGGAATTCCTAAAGGCTCTCTCTCTCTCCTAGACTTTTACTCCGATTGACTTAAAACCTTGGGAGAATATTCTAGACTTATTGTACTATTTGGATAATAAAATTTAAAAAAATGGATTTTTTGAAATTTTCAAACCCACGTAACCACTTAAATCAAATAGGTATTTTCCTTGTCTCACAGCCTACTACGACCCTATTTGTTTCAAATATTTTTATTTATTTATTCAAGCTATTCTTTTTAAATATTACATATACTTAAATTAAATAAATAAAGATAAAACACGATATATCGCATAAATACGAGAAAGAAATGAAGGTTACATTTTTTCTTTTTTTTCACTAACAAGGATGTTATTTGAAAAAAAAAAAGAAAGGTATCGTCGTGCCTTTTTTTTCAGTCGCGACTATTTATGTATAGAAAGACTTTTCGTCAACTGCAGAATGTTACAACAATATTCTAATAAAAACAAAGTCAAAAGTGAAAGCAAAGGAATCGCAAAAGCCTAGGGCATAATAAGGGAAATTAAAAAAAAAATGCTATACTCTCCAAACTATCAATTGACGAACAAAGTCAATTCAGAATAAAATCTGGCAAAAAGTTTCGAAAAAATTAAACACACAAATTTCGTAAATTCCCTTCGACCTGCGTTTCTTTGATATGTGTTCGTTTGGGTGTGTTTCCCGAGGAATAAAGTTGAAAAAAAAAAGGTCTGAAAAATTCCACAACGCTGCAATTTTGTGCAGCAGAAGAAAGAAAAAAAAGCATCGTTCGTTGAACGCTCCATGCACGTGTTCGGTTCTACCAAAGTGCGAAAATTTGAGAAACGAAACATTGATCGCGCGTTATTCGTGTAGCGTGAGGCATACATTCCCCGTTTGGCAAGTGGAAGCGGCTAAATGTAATGAAAACAAAATCAGAATACGCAAAGCAAGAATTATCGGCCGGGAGGAAGACAGGGTGAAGATCGGCATGAGGAAAAAAACAGGAAAAACCTGTTTTGTGGCTCCGATCGTATGATCGATACACGATTTTTGAGAAAGGACCATTTCAGGATATTGACGAACACGAATGCCGAAACATTTTTCTCATACTAATAAAATAATCGCTAGTTTCACTATACATCCTGTAATAATGAAACTTATTAAAAAAATGATACACTTCATAGTCAACAACAATAAAGCCCATAATAACATAATTTCCAATATTATCATTACTATTAATTATTCTCATTGCTACTGCTTATTATTACTCTTGCTCCTAAAAAAGTGATTATTGTTCTCATTATCATTGTTATTACCAGTAAACAATAAATAGTAACAAAATTAATATTGGAGCAGTAATGGAGTTGACATTTTAATTTTTTTTTATGCATTTAAATAATGGTAAAAAAAACCTGCTATTGTCAAAGCAGACTATTACCCCTGCTATTATTATTATTGTTGTTGTTAATACCATTGTTATTATTGCAGCTAAAACTACTCTCGCTATTCTTCTTATTAACATTTTTCAGTGAATGATAATAATAAAAATAACAACATGAATCATAATACAATCTCGAGGCAATAATCGAGTTAGCACATGAGATTGCATTTGGGAATGGAAAAAAAACCTGCAAATTTCAAGCGCAAAGTATTACTAATATACACCACTTGGCAGATGTATTTGTTCCTTAGTGACAAAAGCGCGCTGTACGATGATCGCATCAACACACACACACACATACAGGGTGACAATCATAAAGTGGCCATGTATTTTTTAAGGGTCTTGCGCAGAGCATCTGCGACTGAGAAAAATATGATATTTAATTGTTTTTTAAGTAATTCCTCGAAAAATACAGCA
Organism: Ophion ventricosus; assembly: GCA_963932345.1. Lineage (NCBI taxonomy): Eukaryota > Metazoa > Arthropoda > Insecta > Hymenoptera > Ichneumonidae > Ophion > Ophion ventricosus. The sequence goes on along the minus strand of OZ010723.1, from coordinate 14,365,336 downwards.
TATCTTTCTGACGAGTAGTATTTGCCACAAAGAATGGAGCATTCTGGAAAACATCAAAATTCCATTTTGAGTGCAACAGAATGAAGATAATTAAGCAGGTTGGAGCGTTACCCACAAACCAAGATTTAAAAAAATATGTTATTATCCAGACTATACTGAGTACGAATTTTCTGAAAAATTTTCACCACAAAACACCAGAGATAAAAAATATTTTAATGTATTTAATTTTACGTACGGTCAGATGGGCAGGACGATCACGCTACGGGTGAGTTAATTTTGTTGGCTATTCAGCACCAAAATAAACCATTTCGAACAACGGATTAACGTAAACATTTGTAAACATTTAGAAAAAAAAACCCCCCTCTTGCCCATCGAAAACCATATATATTCAATATTGAACCATCATGGCAAACCAGTTTTATCAAAATAAAAGTTTACGAATCTTTCTAATCCGATCAATCTCTTGAATATTTTTAATCTTTTTAATTCAATAAATGATTACGACTCTTTCATAATTATCAATAATGTTATGCTTTTTCGAGTTGGTAGTAACCCAGCAGTTTTTCCTTTTCACGTAATAAAAGTATAAAAATGCATCATTTTGCCCTTTAATTATACATTTTATGAAAACTTAGCATCCACAGAATAAATCTACACCTCGTATGCATTTTTTTTAGGTTTATTGAAGAAAAAAAAACTCATAAACCACCATTTGACTCAACTGGACTGCTCCAACTTCCTTGAGTTCCGAAAACAATATACTCCTGAAAAACGTTCTTCGTACATCTCGTCATGAGGAAAAAAATGATCGAAAATTCATTTCAAAGTGCACAAATGTATTTAATTGAATAAAAAAAAAACGTTTTTCAGAAGTGTTTCATATTCGGAGTTTAATTATCTTCATTCTACTGAACTCAAAATGGAATTTCACTTCGTTATCAGAATGTTTCACTTTTTCTGACAGATGTTGCTCATCACAAAGATACGCTGTATTTTTTCTTCGAAGAGAACTTGATTGAATATTATAGTTTTCTAGGCTAAAAAACGTCCGGACTTTTGAAAATCTCATGGCCACCTTATAATTGTCACCTTGTATGTATGAATTTTTCGTCGTTGTCATCGTCTTCCACTACTCATCATATTACATATTCCTCGTTCGTCGCGCTTGCACACACGAATCGCCCATATCTTATTACGTTTACACGGGCAAATTCCGCGTTTCCGACGTTCAAATTGCAAAGTAGCGAGGGATTAATAGACGCGCGACGCAGAAATTGCGATGTAACGTTCGACGGGAATGGGAGAATCGTGAAAAGAGTGAATGGGTGTCGGGGGAGAGAGAGACAGAGAGAGAGAGAGAGAGAGAGAGAGAGAGAGAGAGAGAGAGAGAAATATAGTCCGCCACGAGAGGTAAAGTAAATAAAAAAAAAAAGAAATGAAAAGCGTCGTTTAATGAGGTTGATTGTTGGCGCGTATCATCGCGATTGGCCTCATCGACGAGTTTATTCATAAAAAAATCGTCATAGATAAAGAACTTCAGGTGCGTTATCGAATCGGAAAGAATTTTTTTTTTCTTACCCAGCCCTGAATCCAAAGAGAAATATGTGGTTTTCGAAAAATGCGATGAAAGTTATCTTTTTGCCGTTGCCATCGTTACTGACGTTTTTTACGTTCTTAAAAAAAAGAATAACAATTGAAAAGTTAGGATTCTTAAGGCCTTAGGCCTCTCTAGAGGCAAAAAAAGGGCATATTTTGTGATTTTTTTTTCAGCGAAACCATAACATAAATTGGAATTACAAAATAGGGGTTTTATTATGCACGTAATCGACTATACAAAATTATTTTTTCACAGCGATACATGTCAAAATGGCGACTGTGCAGCATTTTTCCGATGACGCCTTTATTTCTGAAAGCTCAACGGCCGGACCAACAGCTCCTATAATTTTTCAGTTATGATGAGACACTAAAGTTTTTTTCGATTATATATAAGAATAGGTATACAAGTACGTAGGATTTTTTTGATATATTGTTTTTTGTCAAAATGGCGCATTTCTAAAATAAAAAGTATAAAATTCCATGAGAAAATCGTCAGAAAATTGTTTATAAAAAAGGAACTATGCAATATAATAAAAAAATCCTACGTAGTGCCTCAGAAAATGTAATTCTAAATATACAGTTAAAATTTCAAGTGAATCGGTTGAAATTTGTTTGAGTTATGAGTCCGGCCGATTTGAAAAATGTAGTTTTGAGATAAACGCGCTTAAAGTTAGTAGAAAGTCACAACGTGAATCAAGAGCGCTTGCGCTAGAATTCAAAAGTCCATTACTTAGAGATTTCTCACACCCACAATCTTTTGGAATACAATTTTATAAGTACTAAGGTACATTTTAAACCAAAAAAAAATCGTTTTTTGGAAAATTCTAGAGTGGCCTAAGGCCTTAAGATAGAAAAATGCGTGAATACGAATGGATAAAAAATTGCGGAAAAGCTCGTCGGAGAAGTTCGTAAAAAATAACGAATAAAAATCAGAGAGAAAGCTGACGGTCGTTTGGTCGCGTTGGATCGACATGTGCAATCCTAAAATGCTATACCGGCTCATATAGTCGAACGAAGTTTTACATCTCGACTCTCTCATATGGCGCGTTGCAGGTACACACAACACACTTCCGGGACGAACGAAGCGGAGCTTGAATATTTCATACGTCAGAAAGATCGAGGAATCGCGACTCCGATCACTGCCGCTATATTTCCTATCTCCATCCCTCTCTCGCTCTCTATGGCGATAAAAAAAAACGAGAGTCCGAACTTTTCTTTGCCTCGATCAACATCCCGTACACTTATCCTCATTTTCTCGAGTTTCCCCAAAGGATACGTCTATATTTTTACTTGTGCGTACATAGGTGTGTGTGTGTGTGTGTGTTTTTGTGGACAAGGAATCATAATAGCAGCGATCCATTACAACGGTTATGCAACACTCGCGAACTGCATGCACACACACACACATAGTTTGCATCACTCCTACGAGAAATTTCTGACACATGAAAGTATGAGCTCAGAAGCGAGGGGCGTGCGTGACACTGTACACGGAAACGTGCCACCTGGTGCTGGCTCTATTCCTTCTTCATTTTCTCTCTCTCTCGAAAAAAAAAAAAAAAAAACTTTTTTTTCCCGCGCACTACTTTGGCCTTCGTGTTTCCTGTCACTGACTTCGAGTGACAGTTCGTGCACTGCCAAATAAAAATATTTAACTCAAAAAGGATCTATTTAAATCAAATAGGTTTTTTTTCCTTGTCTCGCGACCTACTACGACCTTATTTGTTTCAAATATATATTTTTTTGTTTGTTCAAGCTATTTTTTTTAATATTAAATATATTCAAATGAAATGATAAAAGATTAGATTCAAATTAAATAAAGATAAAAGACGATATATTCATTTGAATAAATAAATATATTTAAAATAAATAATTTTAATAATGGAATGCAACAGGAAAAATTTGACATCAAGAAAAATCTAGTTAATTAAAAAAAAAAAAAATCAAATAGATGCATCTAGTTAATATCATAAGAATTTTTCTGTCAGTGTGTAGGATAAAATTTTCAATCGCTATTGTCGAATAAAATATTAATCGTGTCTTCGTTCTTTCGCAGTAGCAAAAATGAAGTAAAAAGAGGAATTTTTGGTTCGGGGGAGGAATAAAATTTCCATACGATATTTCGAAGAACGTCGTTTACCCATTTATCATCTGCAAATAAAGGGGGGTGACGAGGAAGCTCGAATATATTGGTGACAAGATGAAATTACCGTGTCGCAGTGCAAACACATTCGTGTGTACGTATATACGTGGGAAAATATGAAAACGAGAAAAATTTCCGTGAATTAATGGAATCCGTTTGTTCCCACTTATGGAAGAAAACGAAGAGAAGAAAAAAACCAAACACTTTGAATCACTTAAGAAAGTTGCATGAATGAGAATCTGACTTAATGCTCGTCATATGTGCCTGGCGATATATCGTCGAACACGACAAATGCGTCGTTGCGGTCACTCTTAATGTAGAGTCATTTATCTTCGAAAAACGTAGCTCGTTGGCTAGCAATACGATTGTCACGGGGAAAGCTCTTTGATCTGTGAGAAATGATATTGACGATACTTGGTGGCTCTGCATTCGCTCGAGGCCCAAAAATCGAGAGAATTAATCGTGTACCATTTTATTAGGAATAAATAAAATATTTAGTTATTAGACGACAATAAATAGATCTTGATTTGAATAAATAAATATATTTAAAATAAATAATTTTAATAATGAACTACAATTGGAAAACTTTTATTTTACGAAAAATCTAGTTAATTCAAATTAAAAAATTAGAATAGACGCATCTAGTTAATATTTTTAAAAAAATCTGCCAGTGTGGGTGAAATTTTGGAATTTTTACAAAACCCTTATCGGAAATTAAATTCAAGACAGTTTAATACCAGATTTAGTCACGCAGCGGAATTTTTCAGCTCCTCGTCACCGTCGATATAGCAGCGCCGTTTTAAATTGTACTTGACGTAACTCCGTAGCGGTAATTCATAGCTCAGATAGGTATATTTTGCATCGTCGAAGCATTAGGCATATACTCGTCTACACACATGTGTATCGGAGTGTGAAGAGAAGTGCCTTCGGACCACGAACTCTCGCGGTATGCAAATAGTTTACGCTTTCTACGGAAGTTCGAGAATAGGTCGTGTACTGAACGAGCTGGGAGGCCGCGAAGTCTAAGATTCTCTCGTCTCGTTCGTACTCGGCACTGTTACGCGACTCCCGCGAGCACACATGTTCGACTCCACCGAGAAGGCTCGGAGTACACCTCTGATTGGTATATCATACATACTACTAGCGTAATGATTGCACTCGCGAGTTCGATCGTGATACGATCTTGAGTTAGCATAATACGTTTCCATATATATATATATATATTAGGTGTAGTAAAAAGAAATCCATTATTTTTGCCTTCAATTTCATGCAAAAATAATGGATTTCTTTTTACTACACCTAATATATACGTATATATGAATATGAAAAAAGTATTTGTATACCGCGTGTTTTTCAAATTATCCTGCGAAATAAAAATACTTTAGCATTTTTTTTTTTTTTTTTTTTTGAAAGAAAAATAAAATGTTCGACAAAAATTTTCGAAAAAAAATAAAATCTATAGCATTTTATTTTTTTTCTTAGGACAATTTGAAAAACACGCATATACATATGGGGGTAAAAAAGTATTTGTACACCGCGTGTTTTTCAAATTGTCCTAAGAAAAAAAAATAAAATGCTATAGATTTTATTTTTTATATATATATATACACACTACCGGCGAAAAGTTTCAGGACAAAAATTCAAAAAAATTCCGGAACGATTTGTCATTTCAATTTGTCAATTTGTCACGGTAATTGACAACGATTTGTCAATTACCGTAACTCGAGAATTAAGGGATTTGTGATAAAATTTCAAGAGAGGAAAAAATTTTCTTTTTCTATTTTCAACGCGATAGAATTATTTCATATTTTTTCTCGGCATTGTTTTCTCGAGTTACGGTAATTGAATCATCTGATTTCTTACCGAAAATAGGTGAAAAAAAAAATTTCGAAAAAAAAATCTGCAAAAATTCTCGCGAACTCAACGAAAATCGATTCAACTTTTTACTACCTTGAATCCATTTCGCTGTGACATACTCCGCATGGAAAGCCTCCTATATACAGGATGGTGCATGTGTAGAACGAGAATCGAAACGCAGCCGGGATAGTTCGTCAGTGAAGTCCGCAGCGGGATCTTATCCGCACCACGCGGGAGATAAAAAAAAAAAGAGATAAATTATATTACGCAACGTTTAAAGAGCTTAGAGACCGTGGACCCCGCGATACCTGCTAGTTCGCCAAACTCATTGCTATACAACGATCGCATAACAGTCGATAAGAATAGTCGTAGCAGAAGCATTTTGTCAAATGACCGTTTCATGTTCTTCGACCCCCAAAAGGAAGAAAAAGAAAACGGCTCGTACGAAAAGAAAAAAAAAACGCTTATATTCAAAGAAAAAACATTTCGCGAATATATTAGGTCCAATATTATTGAATGAATGCCGCAAATTAAAATGTTCGATGAAAATAACAGTTTAATGTGGATACTAATGAAACTGTTGATAATTAATTTTTTAAAATTAATGAATAATCATAAGTGAAATTTAAAAACGAATTAATAATCATCATAATATAATCACATACATAATTATACGTATAATGCTTTCAATTATTAATTATTGATCACAGTTATGATGATGATAATAATAAAAATAAACACAGCCATGATAATAATAATAACAATTTAACTTTTTTATTTAAAAAATAGTTATATATCCTTGTAAAAATTTGCTCACCGGCGTATGATAAAAATAACACAATAACGTCATGATCTTGAAGAAAAAAAAAATCAATGACATCGTGCTTAAAAAGATGATTTGCTAAAATAAAATATTTGTGCAGATATTCGGAGAAGATCGATAAGTAAAATGTCAGATTATTACCTTCGTTTTTTTTATTCGTCATTCACGGTTTGCCCCTTCGACAAAGCTAACGAGTCATTACGTCACAAGAGAATGACGAGGAAAGTAAAATATTTGCTATAGACTTTGGCAGTACAATGGTGTAATAGCGAAGAGTCGACAAACGTGCGAGAGCGATACTTTTGAGCGTAAACCAATAACGAATCGACGATGATATTTTCGCGAAACGATTACTACTTCGTCTCGTTAAATTTCTCGCGCGATAATCGCCATCATCCGTTTCACGAGAGTGCGTGGTGAGGACACTCGCAAGGCCTTCTTCCCCGTAGGTCGAAGAAAATCCTCGCGACCGCGTTCTCGCGGTGCAACCCACCGACGCGCTTTCTCGTCGCGCGCTCGACGTGTCCTTTAAAGGGGTTCGCGCCAAATCCCGAGGCGACATATTATCTACACTGCCAAAAAAAAAAAAAAAAAAAAAGATTTAATTTAAATAGGATCTATTTAAATCAAATAGATTTTTTTCCTTGTCTCGCGGCCTACTACGACCCTGTTTGTTTCAATTTTTTTTTATTCAAGCTATTTAAAAAAAATATATATATTCGAATGAAATAAATACAGATTAGATTTAAATTAAATAAATCAGGATAAAACACGATATATGGCACGAATAAGAGAAAGGAATATACACGGATAGAATTAATAAGTAATTTTTGTCGTAAATTTCACGGTAAAAATTACCGTGATATATTTCAATGTGGTGACAAGTGAGAAAAGCATACTAATTCGTATGCGACAAGTTTTTTTTCCATCTCACGTTACAGAAAATTTCAAATACGTAGGTAAAATTTTACTATACAAGAAGGGTAGCGCGCACGATAATTTTTACCGAGAGCACAATACATTTTCTTATAACACTCATTGAATTTTATAATAAATCTTAAAATAACTGTTATGAAGACGATACTTTTTTATAGACATTTTTGAAAGGCATAAAATAATAAAATGCACAGTAAAATTTCGCTGATATTATATATTTTTTAAATTTAAGTTTTGCGTATTTTGTTACACATGAAAATTTACTAGAAAATCTGGTAACATTTTCTATCTGAAGAAGAAATTTTATTTTATTTTCGTGAAAATCTGTGTTTTACTCGGTAATAATAAGCGAAGTTTCAGGGTTGTCATCTGGTTACCGTTACTGCACGGTAATTTTTAACATTTAATTCTCTCCGTGTAGGTTGACGACATAAAAGTGCGGTGAAAAAAGTTAAATTATTTTTCTTTTTTTTCACCAACAAGACTGTTATTTGGGAAAAAAAGAAACGTATCGTCGTGCCTTTTATTAACAGTCGCGACTATTTATGTATAGAACAACTAACCATTTTCCTCAACTACAGAATATTCCAGTCTTCTAATGAAAACAAAGCCATGAGATTTTTGAGACACTGAATCGTGTATCATTTTTCCGTCCGTCTCTTTTATCTTATACTACCAGATGAAACCAAATCACAGATTTATTAAAAATAAATAAAATATTTAATTATTAAACGATATTGAATAGATCTTGATTTCAATAAATAAATATATAAAAAATAAATCATTTTAATAATGGGATGCAATAGGAAAAATTTGTTTTCTCGAAAAATCTAGTTAATTCAAATTAAAAAAAAAAAATCAGACGCATCCAGTTAATATCAAATGAATTTTTCTGTCAGTTTACGAGTTCTTTTTTTCGTCGAAGCACGCTGAGACTTCTTCATTTTTCGCGCCTCACATCGTGACCCGACAAAAGAAGTGCCTTCCAGGCCGAGACACCGATCTCAATTTGTTACTCAATTAATACCCGAGGCAAATGTTTCTTTCTTTTTTGCCTCGAGAACAGGTGAAGAGCCTTGAGAGAGGATCGATTAATTTTCGCGTTTGCAAGAGCGTGGGCGATCTCCTCGAGCGATTTTAAAGCGACGAGAAGAACGATGAGTTGCAAATTATTCGCGAATACGAGGAAAGAAATTCGAAAAAAAAAAAAAAATACGCATATCTCTCATCGTAGATCTATGATTTCGTGGATTCAGTCTGGTAGAAGAAGGAGCAACGCACCTTTTTCTTTGACCTCGGGTCGTTAGCAGCGATCGCAATCGAAGACTCTGCATCCTGGGAATTATTTTAATTTTTCTTCTTCTTTTATATCTGCTTGAGAAACATCGTCGAAATGGACACGTCATTCGTGTCACCAGCACATGTTTATCATTAAAAAATCCTCTCGTAGACGTTACCATCTGATTCCATTTTTCAATTGGCTCTGACAACTCAGAGGAACTTTGGGGTGGGGGGAGATATTTCAAGACCTTGAAAATACTCCGAAAAATTCGAGCCTCGATTATTTTAATGTTCTAATTAACTCGAAATTTTCATAAATTTTTCTTCGCTGGGAGGAGCACTACATTTTTCCTCCTAATTTTTCTCCTCTCTTCTCGCCTCGCTTTGAGGCTCAAACAGCTATTCCACTTCGATGTTCATCGAGATTCCATGCGAGTCCTTGATCATGCACTTTCTCTTTGGTAAATCTTCGGCGTAACTGCATCGACAGGGTCGTGCGAGACATTGAATGGACGAGCAAAGTGCGAAAATTTCGATCTTCCAAATTATCAACAGCGTATCGGACGTTTTCAAGTCTCTGGCTTAATTTTATTCTAAATAAAATAAAAATGGCAATACGACAAAAAAAGAACAATCGATGAACGACGTATCGAATGAATGGGAGATAAACAAAATCCACGAAATGAATATTGTCGAAAATGCACTGTCGACGCGAAGTAGAAGGGCTAATAGCAATCAAAAGGACGGTGGACTCGACCATGGGGCAAAGTAGAAAAAACTCGTCTGTCGTCAGACATGCCTTCTCTCGCCCCCAATCAAGCTCGGTTTTATTCATAGAGGCCTTGCGTAAACTTTGTGGCTCGAATTATTGTTGTTTTTCTTTTCGACAAGCCGTTAAATTACGCGAGGTGGCCGGTAGCCAGTGAAACACACGTGTTCGTGTATGTGTATCAGTGACTCGAAGCTTTTGAACGATGGATTCTGAGGCAGGATAAGGTGCTGCCGTCAGAGCAACGCTCCGTCTCTTATTTCTTTGCTCGTTACACCGCAAAGTACCGATCTATTATCTTGGCTGCAATATATATATATATATATATATATATATATCGTTCTGTACCAAAGGCTTTAACGATAGCAATCACGTACGATCCCTAGCTCTGCTCTATTCTTATGTTACAACAAACACCATAATTATCGAACGTTTCAGAACTCAAGAAGAGTTATTTTATTGATTAATTAGCCTTCATTGCTGATAGAGGCTGATTAATCAATAAAAGAACTCTTCTCGCGAGATTTCACACCTCGTTCGACAGGTGATGGACGTGCCATCAAAAATAATCCATGACAATGCACAAATGTAACAAACATATTTCATAAATACACGTAAAATGTTTATAAACAAATTGATTTGAATCCGGTAGTTTATTGTGGCGTAGAGTTGTATAGTTCTTTAACCCTCCGCGATCATTCGTGCAACTTTAAGCCAAAATTACTATAAGTTGTTGGATGTCACTTTTTATAATAAATCGCTCATTTTTCATAATCATCGTTCTTTATTTCACTCCAAAATGGCTCTTCAGATATAAAAATAAATACCTTTTTTTAAACGACTACTATGGAGCTATTTTTTTTCCTTGAACTGTCATATCTCTAGAGTATCAGCCTAAAATTTTATGAAAAAAAGGAAGATTGCAAAAGTTATGATTTTTTTTTAAGTAAATAAGGGCTTTTTTTACGCATTGCCTCCTTGCTGATTTTTTGCCACCATTTGTAAATTCGATAAAAATATAATACCGAGAATGTCACATTCTACAATGTTCAAACTAATATCCTGAATTTTTATGAGTCATTCGGAACGATACCGTCAACGCGGCAATCGCTTGAACATGGCTGAGGTCATTGCAATCCCCCCGTGATCAGCGCGTTACAACCAGATCGCGAAGGGTTAAAATAGAAACGTCGGGAAAAAAAAATTGCAAATTAATGACGAGCCTGTACGACAATCCGTTCAATGTTTAGAGTAGTTTTTATTTTTTATTTTATTTATCAGGTTTTTTCGTCGGCCCTTGCGAAGCTTTCTAGCCGTTTAACTTTTTTACGAGGGCACAGGGAAACTGTAAAAAAGCTCGGCCGATACAGGCGATATTTTGACAGATTCCGCTGCGCGAGGAAGTTGCGCAAAGCTGCCTTCCGCCCAGAAGGCGCGCAAATCAGGCGGTCATCCATCCGAGTATTGGCCATGAACGCTGCTAGACACGAAGACGCCGACGCGTCGACGTTTTTTTTTTTTAATATTTACAACTACCTGTTGTCCCTCTATCATAATGATCGAACCGCGGCTCTGTCGAATTCTCCGTATAAATTTTCATAATGATGAGCATTAGAGAACAAATGGTCGACTATTCAAACGTAATAAACGAATTACAAAAATAACGAATCCATAAAAAGCAAATTTCGGGACGATTATCCCAAATAAATTGACTACGAAATGAAACAGCGCTGATGAAGTAATGTTTGTGGTCGAGACAAAAAAAAAAGTCCGGACGTAACGATCGAAATCGTGGCCGCGAAAAAATCCTTGAGACACTCGAGCAGCAATTTCATTGAAATTTCGATCAATGACCAACGCGTACGGCAATAATCCTACGCGTGCCACGCTTACCGTCGTTTTTTTTTTACACGGGCCATGCAAAATTTCTCTCAGCAATCATGAAGGCGTTTCATTCCTCCCACGCGTTCATTTTGAAAGGAAAAATCGTTCCCCTATAGGCGCGTGGCTTTAGCCATCGAAAATCAGTAGCTCGGTAATTTTTAATAATCTTGCCGGCGTACGTCCATCGAACACACGCGAAAAAAATTAAAAAACTGAAACAAGCGAAATAACAAATGATTGTTGTCAGGACGAACGTTGGGAAGAAAGCGACCGAAAATTTGTCTGTTGAAGGGAGGACATGGAGAAAGTGAACATCGTCTTTCACAACAACGGAACGGTCTCTTATCAGCACAAGAAGATACTGAACTTCGTGCCGGAAATGTCCAAGGACATTGATCTTCGAGTCCTCGTGCCCAATATACCACTTCTCGTGAGTACCCAATGAGAATCAACCAATATTGACAATGAAGAATGAGATCGACACATTTGTTAGCCACTACCCGTGCAGAAATATCGTCGTGGATACAATCCGATTTGGAATAGGATCCTAGTTTCTCAATCGGGATCCAGTCGAACATCGGATCGGATCCTCGAGCAAAACGTAACGCTCGCAAATCGGATTCCAGCCAGGATCCTAAATCCGGAACTATTGAGGAATCCAGTCAGAATCCAAATAGAAACTTTGCATACGATCCAGGCTAGAATCCCGAACTTCTGGAACAAGATCCAGTTCGATATCGAATCGGATCCCAGGGATTAATGTAAAAATCACCAGGAGATACCGATCCGTATCATCCTGGAGACGCTGGACGTTTTTTGAAATCATTTATTCAAAGATCTGAAAAAGATTAAGTAGAAATCCGTGCTACAGTATAATTGTCAAAACTTACATATTTTAATAATAGAATTTCGAACAAAATTCTTTATATTTAATAAAATTTTTGGAAAAAACAATACATAGACCTTGAAAGACATACAGTGGGTAAAAAAAGTATTTGCACATCGCTTGTTTTTCGAATTATCCTGCAAAATAAAATAAAATACTTTAGCATTTTTTTTTTTCGAAGAAAAATAAGAGGTTCGAAAATTTTTTTCGAACATTTTATTTTTGTTCGAAAAAAAAATGTAGTATTTTATTTTATTTCGGATAATTCGAAAAACACGTGGTGCGCAAATATTTGTTTTACCCACGGTATATTTCCTGAAGAAAAGTGATATAGGTTAGTTCTAAGTAATTATATTTAAATTACATGGAGATCGTTCGAACTAAGAAAATATGTGTTTAATTTTCTAAGAAAAATGTATTTAATACGTATTTCAAATTTTTGTCACCACGTCTCCGCTTTGTGCCACGCAATAGACGCGATCTGGATTCTTGATGAGGATACCTCTTTTAGGGAATCCGTATCATATCGGGATCGGGATCTGATCGGAACTTAGGTATTCCTAAGAAATTTCTGCACGGGTATACAGTCAAACCTCGATATAACGAAGATTTGTCCATTCCCTTCCGATAGACACCCGAAACCTCGATACAACGAAGTATAACTATAGATATAACGAATTTATTTTTAGGGCCCTTAACCTCTATATAAGGAATTTTGGTGAGCAAAACCTCTGTATAACGAAGCGTTCGGTAAACGAACTCCCTTCTTTTCATTCCCGTCTCCCCCTCTCTCCTTATACGCAGACTGTCTAGACTTGCAAACCTTTCAAATTAAACAAAATATTTGTTTAATCAAAAAATAATTCGCTTAAAAAAATAATATGTTATATACATTATGGTCTAATTGCTAATTGCTTTTAAAAATTAATCTAATTTAAACCTTCCTTTCTTGAAAAAATATCCCTATATTTATAGTACTAATCGATTTTTTTTTAAGAAAAAAATATTTAAATTAGAGCAATTTTTATTTGTCTTTTTAAATTAAAACCTCAATATAACGATTTTTTTTAACATGGCTTCGATTTAACGAAAACTCGATATAACAAACTTTTTTGCTCTTCTCTAGAGATTCGTTATATCGAAGTTCGACTGTATATGCGATTCTTCTAATCCATTGACTTTCGTGTGAATTCCGAGAACAGACACTGTCGGGCTTGAGCAAGAACTTGCCAAGGTTGGTGAACGTCGGTTTGTCCATGTTCCTGAGCGGCATCGAATCCAAGCCTTTCGTACCGGTCACCGCACAGGAGCTCGTATTCGGCTATGACGATCCTCTCGTCAGTCTGGCTCATCGTTTCTTTCCAAAAGCTCGACGTCCGATGCGACAAATGGGTCTATTGCTTGGAGTAAGTGATCCTCGCGTCGTTCAACCAATGCACGTAGATTTACCGATCGCAAACGAGTGCCATTGGTCGAATCGATAAATCGACGATTAATCGGTCTGAATTTGTTTGACTTTCGTGTACAGAGAAATGGCACGCTCAACGAGGTATCGACGATCTACACGGGCCACACGGATATGAAAGATTTCGGACTGATAAATCGATTGAACGGACTCGATCGGTTGCCCTACTGGTCCGAGGAACCGTGCAATTCTATCCGAGCTTCGGAAGGTATGAGCCTCATCCTCGTCCTTATGATTGCTCTTTGCCTCATCCTTATTCTTATCTTCCACCTGATCCTTAATATGTGCTCTTTTTACGAGGAGTGTATATTAAGTAATGAGACTGATTTTTTTCAATTTTTTTATTCGAATCGAATCACAATTCAATATTATCACCCTCAAAATAACTTTCTGGGGAAGCCACACAGCGCTACAGAACTATATTGCAAAGCCGTATAGTTCTGTAGACAGCAGTAACATTGTATGATACTGGAGTTAAAGATTGGCACTTGTATACTACTATTTCATTAATCGCCAACCCTTCCCTCAGTCGATCAGTCTACCACCGTGCCTGAGAAATATGACACTCTACCTTCTTTCTTTATTTCTGTCTTTATTTCTCTCTCTTTGTTTGTCTCCTCTTTGGATCAAATCCTAAAATCAATGCGGACGAAGTCGCGGGCCAAAGCTAGTTTTTAATATACAATCTGCTTGACAAAAGCGTGTACGCCTACATTTTTTCCTTGAAAGCGTAAGAGGGTAGATTCAAACGCGAGCAGGTAGCTGGACCCTTCCACCAAGATGCTTCGTATAGAAAGCGTCAGTTTTCTTCCGACCGTGGTCACAGACGAATCCCTAGGATCCGAGAAAGACGTATAAAAAGACTCACTTGGGCAAAAGAAAGTTTGGATCACAATTGGGACAACGTACTTTTGTTGAACGAAGCTTCTTTTTAGGCACGTTCTCATATCAATCGTGCCTGGTCTATCCACACCGTTGGACACCAACGATCTCGAACGTCAAGCAATTATTCCGACAGATTCGACTCATGTGGAGGTCTTTGTCACGAAATTATGCCATCAAATTAGTGGAAAGTATGCCTCAGAGCTGCCATACGTTTATTAACAGTGGAGGCGACTGGACCATTTATTAATGATAAAACATCACAGTTTATATCATGTAGTGTGTTTATATATATTTTTTTTCAATGCCTTCTCCCAAATAGTTTTTGAGTTCCGCCTTACACGCTTTTGCCAAACAGACTGTAGCTCATGAAATTATTCTTGCCTCTTTTATTTTTGACGTGTCAGATTCGAATTCAATGAAAAATCATTTAAAACATCAAGAAGATAAATAAAAATGTATCTTCTCGATTGAGAGATAATTACCAATTCTGAGAAATCGTCGGCCACAGGTTCATTCTTCCCGCCGAGGGACAAAACCGGTGAAGACATTATCCACGTATGGGACAAGGACCTCTGCCGAGTTCTTCCCCTGCAATATCGCGGCTCAACCGAAAAGACCGGCATACCGGCCGATCTTTACACACCAGCTGACAACGTCTTCGATCCGCCGAGCGTCGAAACGCCGGACAACGAGTGCTTCTGTCCGGATGATCCGAAGAGCTGCCCGCCCAAGGGCTTGCAGGATATAAGCCCTTGTCAATACAGTGAGTCGATTGTTTCTTTTTTTTTGTTCATAAAGAGTACGAGATGCCGATTCTTAAAAAGCTTGCGGGACCTTAAAAATGATTTTTAGTTCATTTTATTCATCTGATTCGAACTGCATTCTGTCTCTATGATTTTTCGTCCGATCTTTGCCCCTTTTACCCCCGCTACGCGCCAAAACTTTGGGCATTGAATTGAATTAATTGTAAAATTCAAACAGGCGCACCTGTCTACTTGTCGTTTCCACACTTTTACAAGGCCGATCCTAAGCTGCTGGACGCAGTCGTCGGACTGGAACCAAAGCCAGAACTCCATGAAACGTACTTCAAGATACAACCGGTGAGTCGAAGCATGAGCAATAAAAAAAAAAAAAATCTTAATTATCGACGTACACGTTCCATGGAATTTTTCGTAAATACGACACAAAAAGAAAGAAAAGAAAAACGTCGCACGGTCAATACCGATCGAACGTTGGAGCAATCCTAAATGTCGGTGTGACACTTGGCCTTAAGATATTTTGCTAACGATTTATGAAATTGAAAAAAAAAAAAAATAGATTTTTTTAAGTATCTAAAGTGGTTTGCCCGTCTTAAGTCAAACTTTCTGCTTGGAAGATCCGATAATTCCCAAATATTGAATCCACCAATAGGATTCAATATTAACGAAAACATTTTTTTCAGAAACTCGGTGTACCGGTGGAGGGAAAAGTGCGAGTACAATTGAATCTCAAGGTGGAGCATCAGCCGGACATAAGCGCTGTGGCCAAATTTCCGGATATAATATTTCCGATAATGTGGCTTGAGGAGGGAATCGACGAGCTGACACCGCCCATAAGACGTTGGATATATCTTTCAACGACGTTCGCCGAGGTGGCCGTACCGTGCGTAACTTATGGCCTCGCGGTGATCGGCCTGATCGTTTTGACAGCTGTCATCGTCAAAGCGTACAAGAACGATCACGTGTTGACCCACGACGCGATTGAGCTCGGCAAACGTACGATAAGGCGGGGCTCTTCGTTAATCGCCAATAGCCAGCACAGATTGCTCGTCGCAAAGGAATCTTACGTGCTTCTCGATAACGAGATCGACGACAACGAGAAAAGGATCGTCCCACTGTAATATAAAGCGAAATTTCAAATTCGTTAAAATATAATACGAGGATACGAGGAAAAAACAAAACAAAACAAAACAAAAGTAAAACGTGAGACGCGAAGTGTGTAAAGATATGCAATTAATGAACTAGACTGTAGACATACGAGAGCCGAACAAATGGTGTATTGCTCAAAGATTTTTTTTTTTAGCAAGAAGGAACACTCTTACGAGCCTCGATGCCGAGTGTATGTGCGCGTGTGTGTGTATATATTTATAATAAGGCCTAGCCTGTCCGGAATTTTTGTTTACCCCCCCCCCCCCCCCCCCTTCACGGATATTAATTTAGTCATTTTTGTATCATGTATAGCATTTTTTAATTCGGCAATTATTCTCCCGTGCATTCGTAACGGGATCGTGAGGATTAGTGGCGACGAGAAGCGAAAAAAAAAGCCCTCTTATACACCCGTGACGAACGAGCTCTCTTATGGATCGGTCTTTGATAACTCTACCTCTACGTTGATTAAGTTTTTTTTTTTTTTGTCTCTCGCGTATACGCACAAATCGGTATTGATCGTTTGTTGAGACGAGATACGGGGGAAGGTAAAAAAAAAAAAGTCGGTGCTCGGCAATGAGAACGTTGAATTTAGATTTTTTAATTATTTATCGAAATTCACGGTATCATGTAATTGTGATTCGTCATTGAGAATAAAAGGAGATTATGAGCGAAGTACGAACTGATTGGGAAATGATCCCTTCTCTTTGAGGTAAATGGGAAAAGTGGTAATTGCCATTGCCTCGTTTTTTACTCCGTCGTGTAGATTTGCGACAGCTTTTTTTTTGTACTCTGCCTGTCCAAATAGGTGTCGTTCTATTTTTTTATATAATAATATTTGAGTATCGAGCGTGGATAACTCTTTCAGGACAATCACAACAATTTATGGCTGTGCGATGTCACGTAAGCGGTCGTTTCCCTGGAGCGTTTGTAATTGTTATACACTATTGAATTTTTGAGTAACTATACCACCATCAAAGATGAAACATCTAACGCACAATTACATGTGTGTATATATATATGTGTGTGTATATCGATAAACGAATAAATCATTAGAAATAATTGAATACGTGAAAATCAGAAAGGCGTGCGAGATCGTAATTGCCGTCGAAGGAGAGTCTCGCGTCGAGTTCACGCGTCCATAATGACAATAATTTAACGTAGATCTAATTAAACTTGCCGATTAATCGCAACGCGAAAAATCGTTTCAACGAGTTGTCGGGACGTTACGATTCGAGATTCCCCATACATGTTTCTTTGTAGTTTTTTGTACGAGCCTCGTAGATTCGACGGAACGTAAAAAAGAAAATAAAGCAGATGAACATTGCTCAATCCTTAAACTGAGTGTATTGCTTGCCAGGGGTCCCATCCCCTCCCACACAGGATTTTCGAAATATCTGTCTCATTCACGGTCATACTTATAGATCTGGCAACTCTGTTACATTTTCGATAGCAAAAGTGACACGCTCATTGTAAATAATTTGCTACCAAGTAGTAGATAATGTCATTGTAAATCTAAAATGCTGATTTGAAAATCTATCGTTAGCTCATGCTGTTGATGCATTTTTTTTAATTGAATAAGAAGAGCGGAGAGTATTTCATCAATAATTATAGAAAAACCTTAATGATTGACACGTTGACATAAGAAGCTGAAGCGATGATGATGAAAAATATAATTGCATTCAAATACGAAATAACTGGATTAAATAATGATGAAAAATTAGATGATTATTTTTTAAGGTATTACAAGAGTTTCATATTAATGTTAAAATGAACGCGTAATTAACGTAAGATTCATGCACTTTATTTTTTTTAAAGATGATTGTAAACGAAACCAGTTCCTACCAGACCGGCTCCTCCTGCCTCCCCCGCAGAAAAAAAATGCTAGCTAATGATCCGAGCTCGTCTTTTCCTCTCCCACTTTAATTATTCTAAGGACCAAACAAAAAAAATATTCTACGGCAATATCCTGCGGAGATTTTAGTTTTCGATAAAATTGCTCAGTATCGCAGGGCCTCGAGTCTCGCGTGCGAGAAGAAACGTGAGAGTGAGACACCTAGCGGTGAAATCAAGAGTTAAGAAACTGATATATTTCTGTTCCGCTATGTATAAAATTGCAAGAATAACGCCTCGATAGCTCAATTTTTTCGCAGTTTATTCTTTTGTTCTACGTGAACTGAAATTGTAATTTTTGGACGAAGCTGGCGTTACGAAGTGAAGCGCACGTGCGTTTCCGCCGAGTTTCCGCATTGTCCGATTATTGATCGCCCACGATGAGGGAGGTGAGAATAAAAGGGGACGGACGAGGGTGCGAGACATGCGCGGTAAGAGGGAAAGTATGCAACGCGATAACAGAAGAAGCCATGTTTTATCGTGTTTCACGTATTATTTTCTCTCTCCTCGTTATTCATCATAATTCTTGTACAATCGTCGGCACTCTTTTGAACAAGGAAAATGATAAATTGTCGGATAACGGACCGTTGCAAATGTGCATCGACAGTTTCGACATCTACAAGGACAAAATCATAAGAACGCAAGATTCACAGGGTCTGGGAGCAAAGTATCTGAACGAAGTGGATCTTGACTCGAGACAAGAGTGCCTGCGACTGTGTTGCGAAACCGACGAGTGCGATGTCTTTATTTTTGAAGAAAAGGTGAGAAGTGTTGATCGCAAAATTTGCAATTTGCCCTCGTAGCCATGGGGGGGGGGGGGGGGGGGGAGGGCAATCGAGAAAGGATGAGATCGTAGTAGAATGCTAAGAGTACAATGATCCATTTCGAAACGTAGAAGCCGGGGAGCTGCTATCTCTTTCATTGCGGACGTCCGCACGACTTCAAGTGCAAGTTCACGAGTCACGCGAATTACAGCAGCGCCGTACTCATGAACATCAATTATCGTGCAACCGCACAGTTGGAAGATCAGATAAGGAGAACCCAACAAGAGCACGAGCTCAAATCTCTCAGGTACCCAATACAACTCACGATCTAAAACTCAAATTTTCAAATTAATCTTCCACAAACATTTAATGAACGCGAAATTTTCGAAACGGCACTGTTACACGATGTTTTTTTTTTTTTTTTACAACGTGTACGCGTACGAGCCTCCTCTTCGGAACACTTGGATCTTTGTCACTCGTCTTCTTTGTAGTTTTCAATGAATTACGAATTTACAGGAAATTGTCCGAGCCAGCAGCACCCTTGGAATACGCGTACACGGAGGCTCCGCCGATTCCGGTCACACGAGCACCGAAAAACTTGGTCCTCAGCAGTCCAGCGCCCGTCAAAGCTGGTAAATTGAAGAAAAAAAATGCAGCATTATTGCAAATGAAACAAGAGAAAAAAAACGAATGAGCAAGAATTAGAGGGAGCAAGTAAATGTGTCGTGAAAAATTGATAAAACGATGGAAAATACAATTTTTTTAACGATAAAAACTACACAGTTGAGAAAAAGCCACATTATTGAATGGTAGTTAAAAATGCCTTTTTTTTGCAGCATACACTTTGTATCGAATATTTTTTTAATTATTCAAGCATACAACATATCGTAATTTTTCCAAAAAAAAAAAAATAACCAAAACGAAATGTACGATTAAAAAAAGTGTAATATGAAGAAAAAAGATCTGTATAGCCTGCAATTGATATGTTAATTTGTTTTTCTTCTGCTCAGGCTGCAGTCGTAATCAGTACGAGTGCCGAACTTCCGGTGATTGCATAGCGATATACAACGTGTGCGACGGGATACCGCAGTGCGCGGATGGTTCGGACGAGGCATCGGATCTTGGTTGTCCAACGGAGAAACCGACCATACCATCGGCTCCGATAATTCACGAGGCACTCGCAACACACGACAATCCCCAGATACTGAACAAGTATCCATCGAATATTCCCCATCGAAAGACTTATCCACCGATTTATCCCAACGAGCGTGGCAATTCGCAAAAAACGTGGCAAGTGCCGATTCTCCAACACCAAATGAATAATCCCCAACAACCGACGAACCTTGAATACACCGGTCAACAAGGGGTCATACCACAAGTCAACTATGGCCCGCAGAGCTACGTTGGTGGATGGGACTATAGGCAAATATACGAGAACAAGGAACCCTATAAAGTGCCCAATCAGCTACATCCGAAAAATGAATTACCACCTTACGAACGTGAGTTTTACGAAAACGTCTCGTTTAAATGTTTTTTTGGGGATCGCATTTCCGTTTTTCCATTGGAATACAGCTCTATCTAGGCTTCCCCAGCCACTAGGAACTTTACACGTGAACTAAAGACCACGTTAACAATCATGGTCGTTTATAAAATGATATTTGATATACGACAGATAACAGAATTCGAGAGGGCACATCCGAACAGACGGCAGAAAAAATATGTGCATTTTGGGAATTATCTCAAAAACTATTTGTCCGATTTAATCCAAGTTTGTTTTATTCGAAAGTATCAATATTGAGGCACACTACCGCTCAAAAGTTTGGATACACCAGTCGATATTTCTTGCCGCACTAAAAGTTAGATACCTCCGTCAAAAAAAAAAGATATCCAAATTTAACAGCGGATTTAACATCGGAGTTTCAAGCGAACATAGTTTAAAAAAAAGCTGAGAGGAAAATTCTGAAAAAATTTCAGGCGATCCAGTATAAACTTACGCAACTTTTTACATCTTTGACAATTCCCCTCGAACCCTATAATTCTTGAGTTATGTTGCATTTTGCAAAATTTGTCTTTTTTAGCCAAAAAATAAATAACTTTGCGAAAAAAAATCGTACGAAACTTTCTAAAAAACGAAAATGGAGCTTCTACTACCCCTTTCAAGTTTATCGTGGATAAAAATAACAAAAAAAAATTCTATGCGTTATGCGCCCAATTCTCAATGGTCGAAAAATAGCCGAAAAACGGTCACGTACAAGTGTTTACCGGGTTAAAAAAAAAATCGTAAAAAATATTTCAAAAAAGCAAAACAAAGCTGAATTTGTTCCCTCCAAAACGTCGTTCCTTAAATTTGGATATATTTTTTTTTTTTACGGAGCTATCTAACATTTAGTGTGGCAAGAAATATCGACTGGTGTATCCAAACTTTTGATTGGTAGTCTATATTGACAACATTTGTCATAAATATATATTGACTGGGAGCGCTGTCATTGTGGCTGGCGGAAAACATGACCCTCGCTGGCACGGTCTGCGACCTCCACGATTGCATGCAGTCGGTTGATCCGAAACAACAATTTCGTAAAGATTCTTAAAATGTTATGTATAAAGCCCTTTGCATCGTAGGATAAAAAAAAAGTTTATCCACAAAATCGAGCCTGATTGAATTTTACATTTATTTTTCAACCTAAATTTCCGCGACTTTTCGGACTTGACAGAAAAAGGAAAATAACTGAGTAAAAAAATCCTACAATGCAAAGGGCTTTATACATTAGATTTTGAGAAAATTTTCGAAATTTTTGTTCCAGCGCAACCGACTGCATGCAATCATGGGGACCTCCAGCGAGGGACATTTTTTACGGCGATCACAATAATAGCGCGGCAAGTAAATATATATTTTTTTAAAATTTTCTCAATATACCTCAATATTAATACTTTCGAATAAAACAAATTTCGATGAAGTCGGACAAATAATTTTTGAGATAATTCCCAAAATTCACCTGTTTTTTCCGCCGTCTACTCGGGTGTGCCTCCTTAAATGAACGCTTGATTATTTCCGAACAATATTTCAATGCAGAGAATTTATGAAAAATTACTATTGAAATAATCTAGTTATTATCTGAACGATTCGATACTCTATGGGATTAGGCTACTGTGACGAAAAGTATCTAATTTTCGCTCGCGGGTTGTATAAAAAAAACTAATAGCCCGATCAATTTGCGAATTTGCACTGTATTTAAGAATATTATTAAAAAAGTGGTAATCATTTCAAAAAATCACGCGATATTTCTGATGATTTTAAAATTATAATCGTTTTCAACTTTTCATGATAATTCAAATACAGTGCAAAATCCTAAATTGATCCGAAGATCACTTTTTTTATACACAACATCGGAAGATTAGCCACTTTTTCGGGCCGTCGCAATATTCTAAATCCTTAATTCATCAATGTAACTTTGTGCTCTCAAAATCCTCGAGTGATCGCCATCTAATTTTATTCCACAGAGGATCAGCCTCGGATTTTCAAGCACAAAAACCCGAGCGTGGTGGTAGAAAGCGCTGGTCGAGAGAGGTAAGATTCGGTTGACAATGAATATAACAATCGACAATACATTCGCAGAGATGTCGAAACGACTTTTTTTTCTATCTTTCCTTCACAGTAATGCCTACATCGATCCTAATCGACCTTACGGGCCGTACTATCCCTTGCAAAATCACGCCGCATGGCAAGAGGGCCAACCGCAAATTCCGTCGCAACAGCCGGAACTTTCGGCCACGGTAGCCCCGAAACTATCCGAAAATCGACCTGTAGTGATTCAAGAAGATGCAAAAACAACCGTCGCACCAGTAGCCTGCAAAGTACAAAATTCTTTCATCAAATCACAACTCTCTCACTTCTCCAAATTCTTACCAAACTTTCTTTACTCTGCTTTGGGAAAAACACAGCCGTCCCTGAACCAAGCGAGCGACGCATCGGCAAAGGACAAAAATGTTGAGCCTAAAGAGAACGAGATTCGAAACAACGCTGTTCCGATCGAAAAATCCAAGGATCAAGCTCACGAGGTGAAGTCGAAAATTCACGAAAGCGTGGAGGAATCGAAGATGCCATCGAAGACCGACAGTACACGAGGCAAGTTCCTTTCGATCATGATCGAACGAATTATTCTCGTTGCGGAATAACATTCGAAAGTTGACGTAATCGAATTATCGCATTGAAATGTCCAGATCACGATGTGCATAAGGAAAATCACGAGGAGCACAAGACGGAAGTGCGAACTCGTCATTTCGTCGCGGAGCATCTTCAGCAGAACAATCACAAATTCGACGACGACATACTGAGGCCCAAGGGTGCTGTGATATCGCTGGCACTTGGTTTGACAGCGACTGCGATAATGGCAGCTCTGATCGCCTGTAGATTGAGAGTCGTGAGGAGACGTGGTCGTCGTGGACACGGACCGTACGCTCACGACGCCGATTACTTAGTCAACGGAATGTATCTGTAAAGAAACGGAAGCGTTGAAAATAAAGTTGCATTAAGTTTAATCGGTAAGCATCCAACTTCGCGATGTCCTCCACTTTGCGACTCGTTGATTGTCTACGTGGCCACGTGTCGTCATCCGCCCGATACTCTCCGAACGCAAGATCCAGCATCAACGTCGACCTTGGTGAAAAAAAAAATCAAATTTACGAATTAAATCATGCCCTTAATTAAAGTTGAACCACGTTAATCGAACGTATTGACAAGCATTGGACTGTCGTCTCTTGCACGATTGTTGCAGTGCCGTTATTGCGATACCACGAGTTTTCCATTTTAGCCGGGTCACGGATAGCGAATGGAAAGGAAAAAATGTACAGCCTCGAGTATTTCATAAACGTACACGTTTATACGAGATATTGTATTTTTGTTGTTGTTGTTGTTGTTTTTAATAATACTCTATGGTGTCGTTCGTATATCTATTTTTCTTTTTAATCCTCAGAGGCGAATAATTCACCTTGGTTGAAATGAAATTAGAAGTAAAAATTGCCAAAACGCCAAATGTGAGTTTAGAAAGAGAGAGAGAGAGAGAGAGAGAACTGATACGATTATGCGTTGTACAAGGTAAGATACACGGTTTGTCTATTTTTAAATACAATATATTACAGTGAAACACACAGTTATAATTCATTGTTGTTAATTATTATATCTAGTACTTGTATCGTTAACTTATGCATTATTATTATTATTATCATTATTATTATCGTTATTAATCATTGTAATTACCATACGCTGACCTCGGCTAATACAGGGAAGGTAGCAGCACAGGGGTGGTGTATTGGGAGACTAATTAGCATATTATTGGGACAACGGTATTATTTGTTTTTTTTTGAGTCATTCTCCTTCGTTTTTGTCTGTTCTCGTTTTACGATCCCCCCTCTCAGTAGCTGTGCAACAGTAACTGTGATATTGATAATAAATAATTAACATAAGGATAAATATTATGCTACTGCGGCAGTGTGCTCCCTGGACTCTGCTGGATCAGGAGGATATATTTGCTTCGTCTCCCTTATTATTCTTGGTTCTGTTACTTCTTTTATTTCATTTTTTCCCTTTCTTTCAGTTGTTTTAATTAAATTTTATTCGCTAATCATCGGGTGTCTAATAATAGTTATTTCTTGTGTTTTTTTTTCGTTTTTTTTTTCTTTTCATTCTCGTTTGAATCTTTAATAATCTACAATTTCGGGTACTCCCGATACCACCCTACCGACAAGGTTACACGTCTACTTGGTGACGATTACATCAACAGGATAGCATTTGCACTTCAAATTATTATCATTTGAATAAAACATTACAGGATATTGTGATCCGCCATTTCTATTAATACGAGTATCTGAAGTATTTTCTTTTCTTCGCCTTTTTCTTTTCTCTTTTATTTGTATAATTTGACGTAATTAATCGGTTGTTCGCGTCGCCTTACTCCCTACAATCAATTACAATTCGATAAAAGAAAGAGAGGGAAGAGGAAGGCCTACGGCCATAAAGTAGGAGGGAGGCAGAAAAAGAGAGAGAGAGAGAGAGGGAGAGAGAGAGAGAGAGAGGCAGAGAGGGAAATAGAAATGAAGAGGAAAGATTGGAAGTGTGGTACATACGGGTAAAACTATCTAAAAGAATATGAGTACAAAAACTGCTTCGCAACGAAGCCGCTCGACGAAGTTGTATACCAACTTGTTTTTCTTTTCTTTTTCGCTCCTTGTTTTCTCGTTTTTTTTTTCTTCTTCTTCTTCTTTTGTTCCTGTATACATATATGTACTATATCACTTACACGAATACCTTGGCAAGCGCGTCGGAGCCAGCACTGGCGATAAACGGTTTCGCCGGATGAAACGCCACGTCCAAGATGCTCTCGTCGAATTTTTTGCGATGCGCCGTTATCTCCTGCACACAAGTTTTGTTGTCCATATTCCACAATCGTATACTGCAGTCGTGACCTGGCGCGGGATTGGCGAGACAAGAGAAACGTTAGGGCGTAAATTCACCAGCGTTTGGATGAACGGAGAAAACGTTACGGGGATGCAACAGGTAGGAGGAAGGGTAAGGGGACTGGCGGGATAAAGAGAGTTATGTAGAATCAATAAATACGCACTGCCCGATAGCAAATAGAGTCCATGAGGATCAACAGCGAGACTAGTTACGGCGTCCAAATGCGCGACCATAGCGTGAGCGAGAGTAGCCGAGCGATGATCGTAAAAACGAATGTGACGATCCTCGTGGGCTGCGACGACCAATGGTACGGTTGGATGCGCCACGACCCGATTCACACCCTTCGCACCGTTGCCGTCGAGACGCGCCACTACAGACGCTGTCTCCGCGTCGAACACGAGACACGCGCCCTCGTACGCAACCACCAGCTTGTGAGGCTCGTCCCTCACGAAATCTACCGACGTCGGAATTCCATCTGCAATCGGACGAGAAACGAAAAAAAAAAAAAAAAAACGTCAAGTATGCACCGATGTAAAGAGAAAAAAACACAACTGCCTCGTGCGAGTCGGACTAAGCATTAAAATTGGCTTCTTTTAGATTAGTGCGCGTAATTATAATGAATTGGAATTTGATCGCTTTTGAAAAGTTTGCGAACTGATCCGTTGTTCGGTGAAGAAAAGATCTTTTTAAACATCTTAATAGTTATCAATATTTCGACCAGTCGTAAAAGTACTCAGTGAAAAACTTGCCCAGGGGAATAAGCTATACATTGGTGAAAAACGTAGGCACGATGGAGACATTCAGTTTTTTGTGATCAGAGAAAAATAGATTTTTTTTTTCTTTAATATCTATACATATAAAAGATTTTTAGATACAGTCGAATCTCGATATAACGCAGATTTGTCCATTTCCTTCCGATAGACACCCGAAAACTTGATACAAAGAAGAAAAAATATAGATATAACGAATTTATTTTCAGATCCCTTAACCTCTAGAACAGGAATTTTCGTGAACAAAACCTCTGTATAACAAAGCGTTCGGTAAACGAACTCCATTCCTTTCGTCCCCCCCCCCCCCCCCCCCCCGCTGCTTCTACGAATCTGTAGACTTGCAAACTTTTAAAATTAAACAATATATTTGTTTAATTAAAAAAGAACCCGTTTTTACAAATAATATGCTATATACATTATGCTCTAATTGCTAATTGCTTGTAAAAATTGATCTAATTTAGACCTTTCTTTCTTCAAATAATATGCCTATATTTATAGTAATAATATATTTTTTTAAAGACAGGTTTAAATTGGAGCAATTTTTATTTGTAATTTTTATTAAAACCTCAATATAAAGATTTTTTTGGAACATGACCTCGATATAATGAAAACTCGATATAACGAACTTGTTTGCTCTTCCCGAGAGATTCGTTATATCGAGGTTCGACTGTACATGACATTTGGAAGATAAGTTCCTTAGAAGATGCAGAGGTGCACTAAGAAAATATTTTACGAAAATCAACTTCTAAGGGGGTGAAAAGGGATGTAAAAGTTTGTATGGAAAATTGTATTCCTTGCAGGTATCAAGTCGAAACTGGATATAAATATTATTCAAGACATATAATAAAATGCATTATTTAAGATTTTTTAAAACAACCACTAGAGGTGCAACGGGGTGTTGAAGTTTGTATGGGAGATTCGAATTCCCTGCTTTTATTTCAATGAAATTCGAAAGATATGTTCCTTAAAAGACGTAGAGGTGCACTAAAAAAGGATAAGTATAGAGTGCCCAACACTTGAATGTACTTGTTGATGACCATAAATCATGTTATGATAATATAATTAATGATAATGTATATATGTATAAGAGCCATTGATAGTCCAAATTACCAGAGCCGTTTATTTTTCTACGAACCTTGTTCCGATGTGTACGTATTGAGAAGCGGCACTTTGCTCTGCGGACTCCAGAGTTTGACAGTGCCGTCGGCGCTAACCGAGAGTAACTGAGATCTCGGATGATACATACTGAGACCCCAGACGGCGTCGCTGTGACCCGTGAGGGTTTGACTTAGTACGTTCGGCTCGTAAGAATCATACGGATCTATGTTCGCCGACGGTAGGGTCCAGCAGTGTATATTGCCGTCCAAGCCACCGCTGTAGCAACGACTACCGGTGCTGCACATTGCGAGACAGAGAACAGGCCCGGTATGCGATCTGAACGTATACAGAGGCTCGACGTCCAACGATGCTGATCTGAGTATCAAAAGGGAACTACATTGACGGACAGCCTCGAGACAATGAATTCCGACCAGGTAAAAAAAAAATGTCATATCGCTAAAGGTGAAAAATTTGACTAGATTACGAAGATGCCGCTTACTTCTTAGCCGGTACGGTTTTCTGAAGATTCCACAATTTCAGAGTGTGATCGTCGCTGGCGGTAATTAAAACTGGATCGGTCGGATGGAAGACGAGTGCTCGTACGCTGTCGAAATGCGAGCGGAGCGTGTACTTGGCGTTCCACGTCTTTCGAAAAGTCTCCTTCGTAGTGGCCGCCATCTGAATAATCGAGAATTATAGAATTTATTGGCGGCTTGTTCAACATGTGTATGGCGAAGGATTTTTTTTTTTTTTTAACTACAACGCGGCATCCCCTTCGGCGATATTTCTCTTTTGCCCGATTCAACGCTACCCGATCACTTGTCTCGTAATCTTAACGAAGTGTGTGATAAACTATTGTGTAACTCACGTCGTAAGCTACTTCAGCATCGTTATTAACCGTTAGTTGCGCTAATTCGCCTAATCCCAAGGCGGAGTCACCCTCCTCGCAAGGACGCCGCGGTTCGGTCGGCAGCCTGCGTACTCCACCTATTAAAATAGCCCCGCGGGATTATAAATCATTTGCCAGCGTAGAACAAGAGAATTTTCGATGATCCATCTACTAACGCCATTCACGGTCGAAATCGCCACGGATGAAGGACGCGGGCGATGATTCCTCCGTTTCACTCAAAAGATTCAACTCGTTCAGGACTTCTTCCGCCTCGGCGTCCACGTCTTCGCCCAACATGATGGACGACTGCGTGAAAAGATATCAAGAAATATCGATCATGAAATAATCCAAAGGCTCAAGAATGGGAGTGGTCGAACGAAAATTTTACCGTAGCTTCGCCTACCTTATTTTGTTCCTGCTCAGCATTCGTGTCGTAACTGTCCTCCATCTCGGGCTCCTCCTCCTCCATATCGATATCCGTGTGAGCGAGAAATTCGAAATTCGCCATTACGGATGCCTCCGTATCGAGCATCATCTTTTCCGTAATGGACTTCGGCTGATGCTGTTACAATTGGAGCAAAAAGTACGTCAGATTTTACAAGATTTTCGATTATCGCATCTCCGTGACAATGGAGCAAAAAGAATAAATGTCGCATTGAATTAGGATAATTTTTCCATCAAATTAAACGTGTAAGGCGAGTAACGCAACAGAGTGCTACTAAAAATACACCACTGCCCGTGCATGCCGTAGCATACGGAGCGTACACTTCCGCGTCCTTTACGACCATAATTTCTCAGTGTTACAAGAAGAACGGTAAAGTATCACGCACCATTGACAACAACTTTGCGCCGTTCTGTCGTAGCGCTATAGGAGCATTCTAGCGTTACGTTACGGCGTTTTTTTTTCCCCGTCCCGGCGTTACAGGAACATTCTAACGTCATGCTGCCACGTCATTCTGCACTAGCGTTACAGATGCATTTTAGCGCTATATTCTAGCTCGACTGTCGCGATTTGGTTTTGGAATATATGGGACTAGTTGGAGTTTTGGATTTTTCTAAAGGATTCTTGACATTTCCATGTCGAATGATCACTAATGAAGCATCGACATTTCGCCGTACTGTGATTTTACAACGTAACTTTGGGCATTCTTATGATCTCATTTGGCTATCCAGGCGCATTGAATGGGCGAAAGAAAGAAAACAGGCGCTCATGTATTCTGCTCACCCTTTGGGAAAAGAATGACTTTCTGGCTCGCGGTGTCTGATTTTCGGCGGGCCGCTTGTTCGACGACTCGTTCCCGTTCAATGCCGGCGTGTTCATGTCATCCGAGTCCGTGTTGTTGTTCAGACCGAGTAGTGACCGCACTCTGTTCGATCTTACATCTATGATTGTATCGGTGTAACCGATTTCTTGCAAGTACCTAGCACAGAACGAAAGAGAATCATGATTCGACGCCACGTTTCCTATCGTTGCTTCGTCAAAAACAGCATACGCGCGTTCATTTATTCGAGCTTGGGTGAATATAGGAATTATCAGGACGGATCACTCACTGTCTGAGAAGTTGACGACCCTGCCGCCAACTGATATTGCTAACAGACGTGAACGGCGCTTCGCCATCGCCTCCGCCACCGTCGGAACCGCCGCACGTGCTGCCTTCTTCGTAAAGTGGCGGCTTTACATCGCCCTCGATCACCAGATCTGTTCCGTACTTCAGTATGTGATACTTGGCCCTGAGGAAAGAAAAATTGTACTCAGAAGGGAAATAGAAGAGCCGAAATCGTGACTCGAAAATTGAATTACAAAGCATAGCTGACCTCTCCTGCTTCAGGGCGTATTCCAACATTTTTATCCGTCTTACAAGATCATTCTTCAGATTCTCCTGGGCCTTCCTCTCGCCTTGTAGAAAAGCTATTCTCGCCTGAAATAACAGCAAATAGGCCTGTATAGCTCTATTCCTTTGCGTAACAAAAACACAGCAATCTTATCAACGAACGCCAATAATCTTCTGACAGTAATAATTGGTAGCAACCGCGTATCGGCACTCCGGAGGCTTTTGCGAACCTCTTAACCGAAGAATCTCGAATCATAATAATTCCCTGCCCTCCCACTTCCGCGTTCGCTATCGAAAGAGCATAAAAATTCCTCCCACGGCATAACACTTTTTCAATTACCAACTGTTATGCATTCCCGCACAATGTTATCTCAATTGACCCTAGGGTGAGGTATGGGAGGAGTGGGAGGAGACGATGTACACAATGGCTGTACGAGCAAAAACATTCCCACAAAGTATGCGCAGCTTACGTAGCCGTATCTCCACCAAATAACTAGCGAGTAAAACGTTTCCAAAAATGGTCCAATGATTGCCGAGCTAATCGGCTCCGAGACGGAAAGAGGAGAAGAAAAATGGAGCTAGATATTCGAACGGATGGTCAAAATATACTTGGGCCAATGAAAACAGTGCGACGATAAGAACGAAGATACTTCGTACCGTAATATACGAAATGTATTCGCATACCACGAATGAGTGCTAATGGGCCCAATTAAAATCGTACTAATGAATATTTTTATGACATCATGCGACATTGAAGGGAAACGTCAAGGGTGTAATTTTGGCAAGGAAAAAAAAAAAGAAACTTTGCGACAGCTACGTAAAAGTACGTTTTCGAACGCGAGTCTTTCGGCAAACGTTGAAACGACGATTGATAACGCTGTACGAAAATGTTCGCATACCTGAAATTCGGCTCTGTCGAGTTCCCATTGAGATCTGTCAAGCTCGAAGCGGGCCCACTCGTGTTGAATAAAGTGTAGAATACCAGGCATAGAGTATTGTGGTCCCTGATCCTTGGCACCCTCGCTACTCGCGTTCTCGCTGTTTTGATGCTTGTTATTCGTAACGGTGACGTTTGCACCGCCGGACAATGGACCGTTGTGATTTTGCGATTGCGAACTGGAGTTATCCTCCATTATGGAACCGCAACACTGGCTCGGTACCTTCATTTCATGACACGGCGGCCATTACAGCAAAACTTCGGGGCTTTCTTTCGCTCCGTGCGCTTTGATACGATGTGGATATATATCGGACCGACTGTGATCTCACTCACTCACACTTGCGCGCACACCGTCTCTCTCTATCTCTCTCTTGTTCGCCCTCCCTCGCTCGTACTCTATCTCCCTCTCGCTCGCGCTGTCTCGCTTTCTCGCGCTCTCGGTCGTGCACAGACTTTTCGAAGGACTATAATGCGCGTTTCGATCGTATGAAGTCGCCGACGCGAGAGAGTTTAGATTCGATTGTAACGAAACATCCCCCCCTCCACCCTCCTTCGATAGGTATAGTCTTTTTTTTTATCACGGATACGGCCCCAAAATTTTGTACATCCGAAAGACGAGAGAGAAAGAGAGAGAGAGAGAGAGAAAGAGAGAGGAGCCCACAGAGCGGATTCACACGCGCAGCCTCCCAAACGCTAAAACACTCAACTCGATGATCCTCCGCGGGAAACATATATCGATCATAACGCTGAAAAGTTCCTTTCCCCTCTGCCCGCCATCGAATGATATTCCAATCGTGTTGAACAATCAACGTCTCCCGGCTTTCGCGAAATATACTCGCGGGATATATACTCCGAAAGAAAAAACATACGCGCGCGCACGCACACACCCACACGCACTCACTCACCACCACACACACACATACACACGTCCCCACACGCACTCGACCGCGAACGTTCGTTTTGCGAGGATTCAAGTACGCGGGGACAAGGCGAGACACATATCCGTCCAATGAGAGCGTGATCTTCCTTTTCGACTTCCGGTTTTACGAAGCTTGCGAGTCTAAAGTCTCGTACGCACTGCACGCGACGTGTGCGATCGGTGATCAAGCCGCGTCCAATAGGAGCCAAAATGTTACTGATTGACCCTAGGAAAGCGAGGCTCCGATTGGATGTCGCTCGCCACTGCGGTCATGCGCCGTAGCTCCAACGAAGTATATCCCACCAAGCGATGATAACTCGTACGAGATGATCGTCTATGTGAAAACAGTTAATTCGTGGTCGTAATTTCACGTGTGCCGATCGCCATTTCTCGGAGGCAGATACGGTAGTCTTTTCGTTCCCCGGTGAACGAAGGAATTTATAATATATAAAGAGACGCTGAACGTATCGTCAAAATTGCATCATGACAACGATACTGAGATCCTCGAAATACATTCGTTGTCTGAACCTTTTTGCACGGCGTATCATTCTCGATCATGACAACAGTAAAGTCGTGGAAAAGAGCCTCGAGATTCAGGCACGGTGCGCCAATTCTTATTTAACGAAGTGAGTTTCACGGGTTCAATCGTACATTTCTTTTATCGGCTTACGAATCTTTCCTTGGAATACATCGAATGAAGTTTTGTCAATGATAAACAATTGTTTTTTTTCGTCGTTTCTCTCTACAGGAGTTACGCAACAAGACCGGCGGTACAACGCAACAACGAGAGAGTTCTGAATTTCGAAGCAGCGTTCAACAAATTGGACTACAATATTCAACGCTACGGACGAGTTTTCAGACCGGAAGTTGACGCAGTTCTCGCCAAGGCTCGCGAATCCGGTACGTCTCTTGTTATTCCAAAAAATTTATTGGTAACTACCGCCTCAATGACACTTTATTCTAGGATGTATTTCGAGTCTGGACGGTCTACTCTTGATACGCTGCTGCGGCAATTTACTCATCGACACTATGCCGCAGGACAGAAACAAGCTCGTAGACGAAATATGGAACACATTGGACGTCCTAAGTACAAATTTAATCGCTATGTCGTTCGATTGATCGTAAAATAGACATTTAACGAAAGTTTGGCTAGAGCGTTGACTAACGATTCGATTATTCTTCAGAAATTGCGCTCGACGTGTCTCACTTCAACGCCCTCTTACGAGTGTACCTGGAGAACAACTTTGAATTCTCTCCTATCGAATTTTTGACCTCTATGAGAAACAAGGGAGCTGAGCCCAATAGAATAACTTACCAAAGACTGATGCTTTATTACTGCAAGCGGGGTGACATAGACGGAGCTACCAAGATATTGGAGGTCATGAAGACGAAAGAATTGCCGCTCAACGATGCTGTATTCAGCGCTTTGATAACGGGATACTCCGAAGCAGGGTTCGTCCATTTGAAATATACGATTTGAATTTCGCATAGCATATTTCGATCACAAATACAATATTTTATGTCTTGAAACAATAATTTTTCAAAGGCCAAGGAATGCATGAAACTTTCTATTTTTTTTCAATTCATTTTTAACAATTCTATGTTTTTTATTGTATTCATTTTCAGTGTACAAGCATTGTGCTTCATACATAACTACCTTCTTTTTTTTCCATCATCGTTAAATCTTTGTTACATCATTGTAGTCTTCCAGCTACCTTTACTTCTATAGTTATTTAAACGAAACTTTTCCTTTTTTTGTATCTCTGTTTTCCCTATAATTCCTCATCTTTTGGCTCTGCTTCCTCCCTCTCATTTCTTCTCCTCTCCTCTGCAACTGTCTCTCGAGTTTAGTGAATTCCCTTGAATACGCACAAACTTTTTATTTCCCTGTTCAATGTTTCCGTTATCCATGCTCGCAGCTAGCTTTCTCTTCTCTTTCCTATCCATGCTCCCATTTCCTCCACAGATTCCTTCTTGATATTTTTCCTCGTTTCTTCACACTCCCAAAACTGTGTTATACTTTCCTCTTCAGTATCGCGTGCCCCGCACGTTCAGTTTGTAAATACTTTTTTCCCTACTTTTCCTACATTCCCACATCCGAGTCTGGCCCATGTGTCCTTCAGCCTCGCTCTAATTCCCGTGCACTCCTAGTATGCTTCCCTCTCGATCCACTGTTTAATTTCCTTGTACAACTCTTTGAACGACGATCGGTCAACTTTTATCATGCATGAAACTTTCTAATTATTTCGTTTGTTTCGTTTTTTGTGGTATCGAAAACAATTTCAGGGATTTGGTGAGTGCGAAAAACATGTTAAACGTGATGAAAGAGGCAGGAGTCGAGCCCAGTTCGAGTACGTACGCGGCGCTTCTTAACGCGTACGCGAAAAGAGCAGACATGGCGGCTATAAAGGAGACAATCGACGAATTCAACAGGAAGAATCTTTTTCTCCAAGACGCCGATTATTTCGAATTTATACAAACGCTCGCGGCGAACGACCATACCGAGGAGGTGGAGCAGATTTTGGCGATGATGCCGCAAGGTTCGTCTTACAACATGGACGCGAGTCACGCGATATTGAAGGTACTAGACGTGGGAAACGTGGATGTTGCGCTGAAGATATTGTCGACGATGAAGAAGCCTAAGAGAACGGAGATGGATCCGTCCGCGGAGAATGAGAACGGAATTTTCTTAATAAGGAAATTGGTGAACTCGAAGTATCCGGCGGATCAAATAATCGAGGCCTGCGAAGCGCTACAACATCGGGGCGAAAACGTGCGCGCTTTTTCCAACGCTGTCGAGCGCAGCCTGCAGAACGGTGACACGACGCTCAGTATAAGCTTGCTGGAAGGATGGAAAAGAAACGGTGGTACAATTAGGGAGCATTATTTCTGGCCGCTTTTGGCCGCTCACGGAAGAGCAGGCAATTATCAGGGCATACTCGACATTGTCAAAGACATGACGACTAAATTCTGCATAGTACCGACTTTGCACACCCTCAAAGAATACATTTTACCGTTCACGGCTGGTCAATGGGACGAAGTTGTAAACGCGTTGAAGGAATTGCGTATATCTCACGAGACAATTGTTGCAAGTATAGCGAGCAGGATGCTCAGCGATAACAAAATTTGCAAAACCGCATATTTTATGCTTAATTATCCGTTGCAATTCAATCCCGAGGAGTATTATCGGCCGCTGACCGATGCGGTCCTAGCGACCGGTGATACGGTCTCTTATGCCGTAATCTTGCGTCTCTTGAGCACCGTCTCGACCAACGACGACCAACATACCAGCTCTACCGTGGACATTGTTGATTCAGCGATGAAAGTTTTGCTCGAAAATACGACTACTAACAAGTACTCGATCGTGGAAAAGGTAACACTCGGAAACTTTCTATTGCTATTCGGCTTGATGAAAAATACATAGAAGATCCTGAATGGAAGATTAAGGGATCATATTAACGCGTTGAGCTAGCAGGGCGATAACTAAATGGAATTTCTAAAAAAAAATGAACTTTAATGCAGATTTATAAACGGTAACGCGAAATATAACACAAAAGAGAGTTACGAATACATTTTTACAGTTTTTTTTTTTGCACAAAATAGCGGCATATTAACAGTCTGCTCGAGCTATCTTTTGGCTGGGCTCTTCACCGTGGAACTTTGTTTAAAATCCTCGGTAATGTTCTGGTATTTTATATCGACATTGAGAAACTATGTAGTATTTTTCTCTAGGTTCAATCTTCAAAATAATGGAAATTGGAATAAGAAAAACGGCAATTGTGCCGCCATTTTGTATTGGAAAGAATTAAAACATTGTGCTAATGGTTTAATACTTTTTTTTTGCGTATACTTTGAGCAATCAATTGTAAATTTTCAATACAGAGCCTTCCTTTTGTTTTCAATAAACTTCAGAGTGCCTGAATCAATTTTGTGCCTAACATGCGGCCCCTTGACTGTCAACCGTTTTCATCGATCGAATACAAATCCATTGCAGATTTTACAACACATGGTGGAGAACGGATTGAGCATGTCGCCGGAAATGGGTAACGCGATTCGCGACATTCTGGCGGATAATCCACATCCGCTGACGAACGATAGAATCGAGAAGCTCACTTCCGGTACACTGACGCCTCTGCCACTTGAAAAACTCAGTGAAACCTTAGGGTCCGATAATTCTGTGAGTAACAATCACGTTTGGGCTGCTACCGATGTGATGCACGGTTTCGATTTGATAATGGATTTGAATGAAAAGAAGTATTAAAAAAAATTACAGCCGGATCACGATCACCCCCAGTGGAACACTACCGTAAACGGCAGATCACTTAAATTCTTTGTTAAAAGACGAGAGCTGACGTCGGCTATACAGAACCACGATACCGCGAGCGTACAGAATATCATACAGGTATGGGCACCGATGTCCCGGGACCAAATTCTTATTTTCATCATTCGTTAAATAACATTCACCGCGTATATTAATGCGCGTGTATGAAATGAAAATTTAACTCTTAGTTCTTCAAACAATAGTTAGACATTCACGCCAAATGTGAGCTCTTCAAGTCGAGCCTGACAAGGGAACCTTGCCAGGCACACAATCGATTTCGGGACGTCCTTTCAGGGTAGTGTAGGATTCGGTCCCAAGTATCACCCCCTGCCACCGTTCGCCCTGGTGGGCTCTCGTTTTCGCGAAATTGACCAAACATAATTTGTGTGACGATTTTTGAACGTCGAAAATAACAAGAATTTTCGAAGCGGCGTGATAGCTTAGCGGTTAAGGTCTTCGGCTAGTACGCTGCTGGTTTTTGGTTCGAGTCCTGCTACCGCGATTTTTTTTTCTCGATCAAAACGCTTGTTGTAAACGTTATTTTTATTCATTTACTTTAATTTAAATCCAACTTTTTTATATTGCGTTTAGAATTCTTGCCTGCGTGATTGTAATCACCGTTTTAAAAATGTTGTATAACCAATTTTTTTTCTTATATTCTTCATCTAGTTTGTAATTATTGTTCGCTTTTTTTATTGTTTCTATTAACTTCCATTATTGTTAATATGAGGAAATGAAAAAATTATCGGTCTGTCGATTAAATGAAAGTACAAAACACTGTATCCATATTATGTGGGGAAGTGTATATCATTTATTTTTCGTGGATGGAGATTTCAGGGAAAAGTTTATGGAAAAGGGAAATTAAATTTACATTTACCTTAAAGGTAATTGCAGTGAGATAAAATTCAAATTAAAGGAAAAGTTCTCGGTTGCGCTCCGTTTTGTCGAAACAGAGTTTAAACACGGTGTAAACGAAAAAAGGAATCGTAGAAAACCAAAATTCAAATGAAAAGCGTAAATAAAATAATAATTGTATTAATACAGACGAAAATATCAAACTATAGAAGAAAATTAATTTAAACAAAGATATATAAGAACAATATAAAAAAAACGAGTAATAATTTCAAACTAGATGAAGAATATAAGAAAAAAAATGTAATATACTAAATTTTTGAAACGGTGATTACAATCACGCGGGAAAGAATTCTAAACTCAATATAAAAAAGTTGGATTTAAATTAAAGTAAATAATTAAAAATAACGTTTACAAGCGTTTCGATTGAAAAAAAAAAATAGCGGTCGTAGGACTCAAACCCAAAACCAGCAGCGTACTAGCCGAAGACCTTAACCGCTAGGCTGTCGCGCCGCTTCGAAAATTCTTGTTATTTTCGAGGTTAAAAAATCGTCACACAAATGTTGTTTGGTCGAATTCGCGAAAACGAGGGCCCACCAGAGTGAACGGTGGCAGAGGGTGACACTTGGGACCAAACCCTACACTACCCTGAAAGTCCCGAAATCGATTGCGTGCCTGGCAAGGTCCCCTTGTGAGTGGTAGCGCTGAATAATTTCTTTCCCTATTTGATTTACACGGAAAATTCGTTATTTCCGTTGAGATTGGGGCCGACGGGTTGATCGAACGCTACCACGTATAATTTAATTCAAGAGCCCGAATTTGACATGCATATATTTTCAGCCTAATAATATTATTTGAAGTGGCATGAGTTAAATTTGTTCGGCACACCCCAGGGTATTATATTGACGCCGATCTTTCGAAAATTCCGCAGACACTGGAGTTGGACAATTTCAAATTCACGCCCGCTCTTAGTGCGCAAATCATTGACACCTTCTGTAAGGCGAATAATTTGGAAATGGCTGAGAAGTGGCTGAAAAAATGTCGAAGCGAATATCCGGACATGGTTTTCGATATTCAAAAGGCAACTAACTACGCAGCGCTTCTCATAAAGAACGATCGTTTTGACGGTGAGTCCGCATTGAGCTGGATATTTATTTTGGAATTCGTTAACGGATATCTGCAGTCGATTATTCATCGATCAACGGCTCCTGCAATGATAACGTTTTGCACTTAGGTTTGTTAAATACTTCAGTTTCTTGCAATTGTTACAGACGCTGTGAGCTTTATATTGGAATCGCCGAGAAACAACAATCCTCGAACCTATCCGGCAGGCTCGAAGTATCTGGTAAAAGGATTGCTCGATGTCGCAGCTGAGACCGGTGACATCGAGAGAACGAACAAGTTGTTCAATGCCCTCATCAAATCCAATTACCTGGCGGTTGATAACTTCATGCTTGGACCACTGATAAAAGTACATTTCGCTACGTGAGTTTTGATTTCGATGACGTTCTTGATTCAACGTGGACAGTACTCATTTCCTTAAAACACAAGGAGACAAAGATTGATGTTTATCGAAATAATGGTTCGTAGAAACGATATCGCCGGTGCCTTGGAAACCTTCGAGAACACTTGCAAAGTTCATAATTGCACACCGATGAAGAACGAACTGTCGAAGAAATTCATCGACGCGGAGGACGCTAAGTCGTTGCAACGACTTACCGATCTTAGTACGGAGATTCACGGTGAGAACAATTCTCTCATCGATCTTGTACTGTCGTTCGTCGAGTGCGGACGTTTCCGTCAAGCGAGAAAAATCTTGGAGGTTAGTTACGATTTTCTTCGAAGATGATGGAAGAATGCGACTCATCGGAAAAGGCGCGAGAGAGGGAGAGAGAGTTACCTCGTAATGAGACAAGTAATTTCGTGTCTTAGACTCCCGGATTGGTGTTCAGGGGTAAAAAACTAGCGCATGTCATCGAGCGTTACGTCGAAGATGGTGCGCATGATCACCTTGATCAATTCATGGACCTGACCAAGGGTTTGCCGGTCGTCGACAGGCATAATATCTACAACCTACTCATGATGGCTTACAGTGAGTAATTTATCGGAGCGTGGCTTCGAAACGCTTCTTCCCGACCCTTCAGAAAAATCTATTACTACTTCCCGTACGATTTCAAAGGCAAGAAGAACAATTGGCAGCGCGGCTTGAATCTATGGACAACTATCCAAGACGAGGATGTACAGCCGAGCAACACTTTTTTGAAAACTCTCGCTGAGCTTTTAAAAAGAAACGGTCAACCGATACCATTCGCTTACAATGCTTACGAACTGCCGAGAGGAGAATCGGAACGTACAGATCCTCAACCAAATGGCCTTGGTGATTTTTACAAAGCCATAGGTACGAAGGACGTGGAGAAAGCAGAAATGATTTTGAACAGGTAGGCTTATCCGCAGCAACGCGCGCACCTTCGATTTCGACAGATGATTTTTTTTCGTAACCTCATCGTTTATCCTCAAAGTTGAATAAATCTGCGACCAAAAGAGAACAATACAATAACTCTAGACGAATGAAATTTAAAGTATTGCGTGGGATGAGAATTACTGGAAGAGCTTGAATTTTCGAGAAAGAAAAATATTAATTTTGAGGAAATGGAATGTACAATGAACGTTATTCGAACTTCGTGGTGTCGATTTTTTAATTTTTACATAAATCGACTATCAGATCGTCGTAAAAAGTCGTACAAATTAGAAATCGTCACATCGCTTGCTTATCACTTTATTTAGTTCGCAAACCTTGCTCTGCAACAAAAGTATCATTGAAAAAGGGGCCACTTATAGGAGAGACCTTGTCAGTCCAATAAAATAACGATGAAGCACCGTAAAAGTTTAAAAACTACACGATTTTTCTCACTATCTTGGAAAAGCAGAAAATCTTTAATTGCCTATAGCATTGGTTCGTTTGTGATTTCGCAGCATCCCGTCAAATCATCAGGAGTTCTCATCTGCGATCTCCGTACTGATGGTTTCGTACATAGAAGACCATAATAACGTGATCAAAGCTGGCGAACTTGCGGAGCAATCGATACTGAAGCACGGAAGGGTTCCTCGCACGAACGCTCTCAAAGCTCTTTGGCAGGGTTACATCGAAAACAACGAGTTTGAAAAGTTAAAACAACAAAACAATATACTCAATCCGGTGAGTGCATATTACATCGAGCAACGATCGGTTAAAAACAACGCGTGAATTAAAATCAATTTATTCATTCATGATTACAGACTATCAAGCAGAATCTACGGTTCTCCAAGTATCTCAGTCGCGCTTTAGTCAAGGAAATAGGACTAACGAAGTTTCTGGAAAATTTCAACGCCAAGCTCGCAAAGCCCGGTGTCGACAGATTCGAAACTGTCAGAGACTCCTTACACTTTTCAACGTTGATCGACGAATTTAAGAAAGATTCGAGCCCAGTGGCTTCCTGTGAGTCGACAATTTACGAAGCGTTCTTTATATATATCTTTTTTTTTTCATTCCTAACGTTCCTTCGTATGGCCTTGACGGCATTAACGATTCCGTAAAAGTGACGTATATTCATCTAATCTAAGCGATTATAATCTTACTTTTTTTTTCTTTACAGTTCACTCAATCGCCGAGGACCTGGCCAAAGAAAAAATATTCTTACCAATAAATCTCATTTGGTGTTATTACTTTGAGCAGAACGATCCGCAAGCGGATGTTGTATGGTCGAACTATTTAGCCAACTCGCCGCGCGTATTGTACAAACATATCGTTAATGCGTGTCGAAAAAACAATGACGTCAAGCTGGCGGAACGATTGTACGGGACAATTTCGAACAATCGAGAACTTTCGGAAAATTCGAAACTTTTCGTAGTGTCCACCCTCATTGACTTGTACGGTACGTTCCCCTCGTTTTACCGCCTTCCAATTATCGCCTTTAACTCTTATGGCGATTCTACGAACATTGTGCCAACGATTGATGAAAAAAATATTAAAAAATTGTTCGCAGTTATGAATGGACGCACGGAGGATGCAATGAAGGTTGTCGAGGACTTGAATTCTTCGGAGACTAAAACGTGGATCCACACATACCCGATAATAGCGAACAAATTTCGAGATAGCGTCGAGGCGGCCGGCAAACCTCTTCCGCACAATCTCGACGACACGAGGTTAGCCATTGAAAAGTAAGCATTCAACCCTCCCAATAGGAGGTGCACCAACAAACGTTTTATTCTTATCTGCAAACGCGTTTGTCCGTTTTTTTGTTTCAGGCAACCAAGCGCTGACGCCCTGGACTAGAGACTCGCGATAATTTTACTAATTGTAGAAACTGCGTTTAGTACGTGAGATTTACTCTTATATAAAGCGAAGAAGAAGAAAAAAGTGTATTATTCTGTGAACGTGTCCTCTCATCGGGAACTTTGCGGCGATCATCCGTCGGTACGCAGTTCGATTTTAACGATTCGAGCATCGACTGAAAGGGACTGGTTAGTTTTTTTTCCTCCTGGCGCTCCATCAACTTCCGGAGTTTACGAAGAATTTCGATTAAACGTGTATTGTGAAAATGAAGAAACGCTGTACAATACAGATGGTTGATAATTTATTTAATAGCGGATAGAATCGATCCATCGGATAAATATCCCCAAAAATACAATACGTCCAACAGACTTCTTTTTTAAAACATTGCATTTTTCTTGCTTCTACGCACTGCTGACAAAACTGAGGATACGACGAGAATAATAGAACAGAAATGGTAATTGTAGTCACAGAACAACCAGTCGATAAATAAGTAATTATTAATTGTTCATTAAGCGTAGATTAAATAAAATTGATTGTGATTTGAATATCAAACGTTAGGAAGCGAAGTATAAAAATATCGGAGCTATCCAAGGATTTTTGTTCGTTTTTTTTTTTTTTTTCTTTACATTATGAAACTGTTTCGACTGATAGTCGGTTGCTTCCGAGTCATCCGTTAATTGTGCATCAGATATTGAATTAAAAAAATAAAACATTTAAACGAATATTGCGACGCGATATAAGTCTTAATTGTCTTAATGTCGATGATAAGCTTCACAAGAACTCTTCGCACCAATCGTTGAGACACTGATAACAATCGTTGCTGTGCTTTGAGCTCGCTTGACAAACGTCCTTCATCCATTCTTGAAAGAGCTCGCGATTTTTCTTGAGGACCAAGTATTGTCCGAGCACCACGTACGCCTGATAACATAAGTAATTTCGGATCGTCAAAAATTGTAAACTGGCCGCACAGCATTTGCATAATTTTTCTTCAATTTCATAACTAAAATTAAGAGAACTTTAAGAAAGATCAATGATTTCTCTTTTAAGCTGGAACATGCATACTGACTGATGGCAAAAGGGCTTCACTATGAAAATGTTCAGTCCAATTTCATTATCTATAAAATAATTTTGTGCTTGCAAAATGTAAAATATAACTGGTAGATTGTATTGTGAGCATAGCAAATTTGTTGCGAAAAATTCACGATTTTCTTGGCTGTTGTTTCCACGTAACGACCTTGAATGACTAATAGATCAGTGGTCCCAAATTGAGAGCGATCTTATCTTTGATCAGGGTTTCCAGGCTCGCGGATTGATACTGCTGTTAGCTACAGAATAGTCATTGACACTTATACCGCTATTTTAATCCTCGGAATCTCTGAAACGTTATACATTTTGTTCCTATATTCATTCGGTTGCGAAATCGCAATGAAACTGAATGAAAAAGCAATCATGGGTCTTTTTCGCAAAGACCCAATCAGGATTTACCAATTTTTGATTCATTCATTCGACTCGAGGTATTTCTTTCACAGAGAGCTGTATCTCGTGGGTGCACGAAAAAGATTAAGCAACGAGTTAAAAATCGTTTGCTCTTAAGTCCTTGATACAGATGCCTCAAGATCAATTGTAATTACTTTGTCGAAGCCAGCTTCCTGTAACCTCCTGCCCAGAACTTCGCCGATACCAGCCAAATCGGTCACTGGTTTTTCGGCCATCGGCTCGGCGACGAAATTCTTGTGTTTTTGTGATGTACTCGACATCTCGTGGCTCTTCGTTATCTTTTTCTTTAGAAAATGTCCCAACTGAAAAGATACAACAATGAAAGTGTACAATGCGTGTTTAACCTCAAATATGTTACTTCGATGTAAAAAAATTGAAAAAATGGCGAATTAATTCTAATGGAAAAAAAAGTAGCGTTACAGTAAACGATATTTTTGTAAATATTACCTTTATTTATACGATTCGCAAACCCTGAGTCCCCGGCGTCAACGACAATTTCCAATTATATTTGCGGCTTTTTTGTCACGAACCACGAACACAAGCAAGTGGGACGCTGCAATTCTCGCCGCGAAGCAGCGATGGAACGGATCAGCCGAAAAGATGGTGGCGCTGTCAGCAGAGCGAGAGAGAGAGAGCAACAGCAAGACCGCGCGAATTACCTTGAGATTATTTTCATTGATCGAGATTTTTTTTTTAACAAAAACTCGATGCCGGTGAAAAAGTGTTATTCTAACACTTTATGTGTTATATTAAAACGTTTTTTTTCTCAATTACATCGGATACGGGAGTTTAATTGATCAGGAATCGATGAAAAATTGCTCCGTGACGGAAAGTTATTTTCATCGTACGAACCTTTGGTCTCGTTCGCATGTAGACGGCCTGGACAACAAAAGATCCCAACTAAAGTTATTTCGCCTACTAAAATTGTCCGCATTCTGCCCTTTTGTTTGCAAGCCAACGTTCCTTGGACTCAATTCGCTTCACGTCTCTCGTCATTCTTATCGCAATTTCTAACCAATGTGTCAAACGTAATCGAATAAATAAAACACAAGTGAAATTGAATGCCGAATATATTTATGCCAAAATTCCTACACCGGAGAGAACATTGCGGTCGTTAGAAAAATTGATAGTTCTCGTTTTCAAAGCGCAAATCCGCAACTGTGAGATACATTTTGATAACAGTCGTTGCCCGCAAAAACTTACAACCCACATACAGGAAAAAAAAAAAAAACGATCCGAGAGTTCACATTTGCCGTTTCGAAGATGAGCTCGGGTTTCATTTCCGAGGCCGAGATAGCCGAGCAGCGAAGA
This sequence comes from Ophion ventricosus, assembly GCA_963932345.1. NCBI lineage: Eukaryota > Metazoa > Arthropoda > Insecta > Hymenoptera > Ichneumonidae > Ophion > Ophion ventricosus. The sequence continues at coordinate 14,321,064 of OZ010723.1, read as the reverse complement.
ATACGCCAGGAGGAATGGGACCGCGTGAGGACAGCCGATCAGCCGCAAGGTGAGTAACTTTTAGTTTTCTTTCTCACCGCCGTTCGGTGTCGATTAAACGACGATATTCACCTTTTTCAGAGCCTCCCGAAGAGAAGTACGATCCTCGCTCTCTCTTCGACAGACTTCAGGAACAGAAAAACAAGAGAGACATGGACTACGAGGAGGCTCACAAACTCAGTGAGTATCGCTGGCAGCTGTCTCTGATCGAGACTGTCTTGCTAAGTTCCTCACTGTTGTTCTTCCAGAAAACATGATCAAAGGTCTGGACGACGACGAAGTTGAATTCTTGGATCTCGTCGATAGAACCAAGCTCGAAGAGGAGCGCAAAAAAAATCTAGAGGAGGCGAAAGAGATGAGAGACTTCAAGGCAGCCGTCGCGTCTCTACAAGAAAAATCCATGGATGAGAAACTCAAACAAGAACTGAAAAAACCTCAAAATACCGTCAAAAATCCTTCCGGAACAAGGTAAGAGAGCCAACGATGTTGACAAATTAAAAATGTTAGAATTTTTTTTTCATTGTGTGAATTCTGCCGCTTCGAAACAAAAGATTTAGGTATGAAAAAAGACATGGATGTAAGTAAAAAAAAGTCACTGCCTAAAGTAAAACAGGCATTTTTTGAAATAACGATAATTTTTATCAAAATCATATTGGGAAAAAAAAATCAAGTGCTTTGAGATATTCCAATTTAAACGTAAAAAATCAATTGTATCACTTAGACTTATACTGATGCTGGCACTTTAACTAGAGAGCTCAAATTTGGCACAAATACTTCCACACCCGACACTATTGTTCGAAAGGGTAATTTCATTTTTTTTTGCTCACCCTCCGGACCGATTCTAAAGCCCTTTGTGATTTCAGTGGAAAGAATTCACAGCTTCGTCTACTGGCCGGCGTGATAGTGAAGAAACAAGGTAAGCTTCACCACGTAATGAGAACTACAAGAGTACTTACGTTCTACACAAGTCAGACGTTAATTTAATTGCCTCGAACACAGGCAACGAAGCCAGAGGAACGAAGAGAAAGATTTCCGAGACCGAAGACAGCAGCAGCAAGGATGACGAAAAAGTTGAGGAGCTCGAAACTGTATCAGGCACAGACGTGAGGATAACGGAGACGGGAAAAATGGCAGCGGACAGTGAAAAAACTACAACTCCGAATATTGAGAAGGAAGCAGTAGCGTCAGGGGGAATGAGATGCATCGGAATACTGCCAGGACTCGGATCTTACGACGACTCTAGCGATAGTGATTGCAGTAGTTCGGATTCAGATCGCGAACAAGATTCTTGCCACATCAAGTATGATCTTTTAGGGAGAAAAATTGAAATTCCGGTCGTGAATAAGAATCAGAGTTAAGAGGATTATTTGTCATGCCAATAGAGGAGCAATAGTAGATTAAAAAAAAAAACGCACAAAACAGCAACTGCATGGATGTAAAATAAATGTCACTTTGAACATCTGTCGATTGTGAATTATAAATTGCGTACGAGTTATACCTACTTATAATACTGATATAAGTGTACGAGTGCATTTTTAAACGTTGTAAAAAACTGTGGCCAACAATTAGATATTCCAAGTTTTATACGCGCAAGGCTATATACATATATATCGAGTAATAGAATTCTACAGAGGACAAACGACTGTTTTTTTTTTGTTTTTTTTCTCATTCCCAGTTATTACGACCGAATTATCTTCCCTCCCCGAGTGTACTTTCCATCACGACGAACTTCGTGTTTTATTCTAAAATATTTCTTTTTCTTTTCATTTGCAGCGCGAATCGTGAAAAAAATCCACCAAAATCTACCAATTGAACGTTGGTGAGTCTCACTATCTGCACAAAAAAACGCATTTTGTGGACATTCACCAATAGGAGAGTTAGTAAAACGATCGTTAAGATTTACCAAAAAAAAAAAAAAAACTTGTCCCTCGTTTGTCTCCTTTCTTTACCATCCCTAGAGAATTATTCTTGCGGTGATGCATCAACAATTTATTCTCATCTTAACGCCGTATATCCCCTCCGTCTTTCGCAAGCTACCGGTCGACTCGCGTCCCGGAAATAAGCCCGACTCTAATGAAAAATTCACTCGAACTACTTTTCCGACCACGTAATTACGGATTTGTCAAGACATGGTAATTGTCATGAAAATCTAACAATTACACCCGAATAGTTTCAATTGCTTCATATAATATCATAATAACTAATTTTTCTTACAATTATTCATAACAATTTGGCCGAATGAGTATATCAAGTGATTTTTACATTGGAATTGGTGCAAATTGTTACAAATTGCGTGTAGTAAGCGCGCCTCGTATCTCGTTTATCTTAATAAATAATGTACAAATAGGTGTCAAGGCAGTCCCCTCCTCGGTACTTGACGATAAAACGAGCCCGTTACTGATATTCCACGTGTAAAAAATGCGCCAATCAATGGGTCTCCTGTCCTAGAAGTGACAATTGCTTCAGAAATTGTCTCGCGTTTATGAGAGTCGTCGATCCGTATACGATTCTCTTATTGGCTCCGCTACCAGTTTTTTGCTGCGAACAAACATATTTTGTAGGTCTTGTACTTTTCTTTTATCACGGAATATGCTTTCTCAATAGCTACATACAACCACGAGTAAAATAGATTACATAAAACCACGAGTAAAATAGAGATTATACATATATACGTGCAACGACACGTAGAGAGAGAGAGAGAGAGAGAGAGAGAAAATTGGGAATTTGCAAACCTTGACATAGTCGACCAAGTTCTGATATTCTATGTAGTTGCCTCCACCAACAATAAAAACAATGACGTCCTGGAATGTAGTTTTGTTCTTTGGCATCTGCTCGACCTGTTTCAATTGTTTCGGATCCAGATAATAGTATTCCTCGACTCCGGAGCTCTGCCTCATTTCCATTAATTCGTCGACGATCTTCGTAACCGGCAAATTCTGTACAATAGGCAATGAATACGTGTTACGAATCAACGTGGGCATTTATACATATGAAACAGTTCCGTGACTGACTGACTGGCATATAGACAACGCACAGCCTACACCGCTGAAGATAGAAATATGAAATTTGGAAGATATGTTCCTTAGAAGGTACAGGGTGTCTAGTTTTGATCAGAACTGAAATTTCTTGACATTTAAGAATTTTTAAGGCAAGAAATAGCGATTTTTTCAGTATACAAAATAAACGAAAAGTCACCAAACTGTACACTTCCATGTGTAGTAAAAAATGTGAGACAAACATCATTTCAAGTTTGCTGTAAAGAAATATATTTTGGAGAACATCTGGAAAAATATTACATACATTTAGGAACTTTGAGTAATATCATCTAGTCGCTTTACACGAATAACAAAGAAAAATTAATGTGTTGAGACAACGAATAATTTTTTTTTTTTCTACTACCTTTTTTCTAATACCGTAAATTGTCGCAAATCCGCGAAAATTTGAAATTATTTTGGATAAACTAAGGCCATGTGTCACACGTCCAGTCGGTAAAAATCCTACTGCCAAGTTTTCTCCTAGACGGAACATATTTCGGGCAAAAGAAGAGAAAGCTGTTGTTCGTCGTTCAACAGAGCGGAACGTTTTTCTTTTCTTTTTTCCCAAAAATCAACCGTTTCAGAAATCATTGGGAATCTGCAAATCAGCTATCTCTCTCGCACTCATGGCCGCTCGGTCGGTGTGACACTTGGCCTTAATACAAAAATCGATCATGATAATGAGCGCTGCAGAGTTCTTAAAAAAATCAGGTAGACAGGTAATTTTTCATGACTTTTTCAGGGTAGAGTGTAATCTCATGACCTTTAAGACTTTCCATGACTTTTCGAGGCGATAGAGACCTTGGCTGGCACTTTTATACTACTATTGCATTAATTACCAACCCTTACCTCAGTCAGGCAGTCTACCACCGTACCTGACAAATATGAAACTCTATCTTCGTTCTTTATTTCCTACTTTTTTCTCTCTTTGTTTATCTCCTCCCTGGATCATATCCTAAAGCTAGTCATTGGTAAAATTATGGTTGCAACTTTATTACTCACATGCCTCTTGACGACTAAATTTTTAACGCCTTCCATGACAAACGAGGAGCCTTGATTCATGAGCTTTGAAAACATACTGACTGTCTTCGTACCTCCGCCTTCGTAGCTATTCTGTACACCGGATATCCTCGTGTAATTCCTATTCAGAAAGGAGTTTTTTTTTCGTTTGCGACACATTGATGAATTGGGTAAGGCGGCACCGTGGGTGTGTTTAGCGCGTGGATTTCTTACCGCCATCGCTTAATGTGCATTAGGGGATTCAGATCGCAACCAGCGTTCGCCAGAGCCGCCTCGTGTTTGTTGTACTCGGCCTAAAACGTCGTATAAATGTTTTTGTACGACTAAGTGATGAAAAATTAGGTCGTTATTGGAAAAATTCGAGACTCACGTCGGAGATGTTGGTGCAAAGATCGTAGATTACGAAGAGTCGCAATTTGTCCTCCGGTGTGCCAGCATCCGGATCATTAATAATATCGAGAATACTACGATCTAGTGTCTGCTTGCCCATGATTTTCTCCTCGATCTCGAAGAACGTGTCGAGACGTCTTGACTTTATCGAGTTCAATATTCCGGTTGCTATCGTCGTGTGCATATCTATAAGCCGCTTCATCTCAAGAAGTTGAGGCAGAGAATTCACGGCGCTCGTCAAACGAGCCGTATTATTCGCCATTGAGTAAGCTGCGTCGCTGTCACCGTCGATACCCTAAAATTTATTCACTTTGTACAAAAACGTGCGAACGAATCAGTCTTCGATATCGATTGTAAAAAAAAGAACAGTTGTCAAGTGAATGTCGGACTGTAAATTAAAGTAGGATTCAAATGATTGTGAAGAAAGAAGCCAATCAATTTGACACGCCTATAGTTTGTAACGTACCATCGAGGTCTTGAGTTTCTTCACTTCTTCCTCGAAAGTACGATATTGCTCGAGTTCTTCCTGTATGGCTTCGGCAACTCTGGGGAAAGGGCTGCCCTTGTGCTGTAGCCAAAAGCGATCGGTGCTGTTCAATTCGCAAGCTCGGGTCTTCGAGCGCGCTCCACCGGCCGGTGATCTGCCAACATTCTCGTCCACGACCAAGCGGTTCAGTGCGAGTTCCAGCACGTCGTGGGCAAGAGCTTGATAAGTCCACGTGTGATGCAGGGGCGTCGCCATGTCTATACTGCGATCCAGTACGATCAGCACGGGTCTCTGAAAACTGATGAAACTTTTCAACATTTTTTTTTCCCCGATCGCGGACGGGCTTGTGACTGGCCTAGCACTCTACGAATCCACCGATCGATCCCTTGAGCTACTTCATAGAGCATACGCTTTCATTTCGCCTCGATGCCCGGGTCAATGCTGGAGTAAGCCTGCGACGAACAATTACCTGAAGTGCCCGGAACCCGTTGCTTCACCCTGAAACAGGCTATTCCTCGTGTCCCAAACGTTCTCGCGCAATTTCTTATCCAATTTCTTCCCGACCATCTCGGCTGCGTTTCCACGTGGACATCTGATTATCGGGACCGTTCCCAGCGTCACGAATACAGAGAAGAGACTGTCTACCACGATATCCATCATTGTCTCCATTTCCGTGTCTTTGATGTCACCCTTGTTGATGGCTTAAACGACAAGAAACACTCTTGTTCATTGGCGTAACTAGGTAGGGGTCAAGGGGGGCCAGCCCCGAGAAAAAACGAACCAAAATAATTGAAGTCAAATAATCGAATAATTTCATTTAAGTTTCAGCCAAACAAGCATAAAAAAATAATTTAATCAAACTTGAACTGCCTGTGTCTTGATTTCATAATTTGTACGAAAAGTAGCTATTTCAGTACGTAAGTTAAATAGATATTCAAATTTCGCAATTAAGTCAACTGTGGACAAAAGCAATACATTAGCTTTGCCAGCCTATACACTACCAGAAGAAAACTGGAAGATCATTTACTACCAAGTAGTAGATAATATAATTGTTAATCTAAACGTTAATTTGAGAATCTGCCGTTGGCTCATGCAGTTGATGTATTTTTTTTATTGAACATGAAGAACGGATCGAATTTTATCGTTAATTATAGAAAAATCTTAATAATTAATACGTATGCCTTAGAAGCTGAAGCGATGGTCATGAAAAACATACTTCAATCTAAAATTGATGAAATAAATGCTGAAAAATTAAGGGGTTACGTGGGTTTGAACATTGAAAAAAATCCATTTTTTTTAAATATTATTATCTAATAGTTCAATATGTCTAGAACATGCTCCCAAAATTTAAAGTCCATCGGAGTAAAAGTCTAGAAGAGAGAGCCTTTGGGAATTCCCCCCGTTGGGAAAGACCGGCCGGGAGCGTCGCAGGTATACGCATTTTTCTTAAAACACTATTTTTTAAGTCGGTGGACACGATTTCTCCAAAACTAATGCACCGATCTTATTGAAATTTTGCACACTTCTTCGAAATAGCATTAACTAGTGATTGAACGAAGGTTGTTTTTTTTTAGATTACAATCAATTTTACAAGGCTCTACGTAGTGTAAATTCTACCAAAAATTGAACTATTTTGCATACAACTCTGGCAAAAATTCAAATTGCAATTTTTTTTTAAATCCTTCGTTCAATCACGAGCTATACTTATCTACTAATAGAAAAAATTAGGTTTTTTAATTTCACATAAAGCTATCATGAGTTATCCTGACCACCACAAGGACACTTTTTTTTCAGGGCTCTCCGGAAACCAGGTCCCACCAGTTGAATTTCCCAAATTTTTGGATGAAATTTTTTAAAAATATTGTTGAAATGTTGCTCTTTTATGTGCTTAACATTTTGATTAAAATAATTTATATATTATATTTAAAAAAAATATCTTGCAAAGTATTGCGAGAGTTTGATATTAATGTTAACATTAACGTGTGATTGAAGCAAGTTCCATATTTCATGTGCGTTGCGTGATTATCGACTATTACGTAAATTTGATTTAAAAAGAGATGATTGTGAACGAAACCAGTTATTCTAAGCCGCTCCTCCCAGAAACAAATGCTGGCTAAGCCAACGCTCTCGTTTTGTCCGCGACGCTTGCGTCGATGATAAGCAATTGAGGAAATATAGACAATACCGTGATACGATATGACGTCGCTGTTCTGGTGTCTCAGTACGAACAGATCGTCCTCCAGCGTTATGAAATTGAGATACTGATCGAAGACCTTGTGGATATTGGCTACGGCGCCGGAGAGCAGCGCCGCTGCTGCCAAATCCTCCATCTTTTGTCTCGATATAGGCGATATGAAGTTCAAATGATATACATCGTAAAGGCCGTTCTGCAAGTCTTGACCTATTCGTCCTAGATTTTCGTCCGTCGGTGAACAAAAATATATCGCCGGGACTTCCGGTATCGAGTCTCTGTCGGAATGCAATTGCCTGAATACGAGAGAAAAAAGAAGAAGGGGGGTATTAGTGAGGATGGACGTTTCATCTTCAAACGAGAAGAAACGCACATGTGAAGCGTGATGCCGAGTTCTCTGAGCTCCTTGATGGGTATCAACGGCGATATTATGTCCTGACCCATGCGGTCGTATATCAGTATTTTCCATGTAGGCACCGCCGCGTTCACTTTGCTTTCCGGCTGATTCAGATTCAACATTTGCTTGAGAGCATCTGAAATCGAGACGACGTATACAGACGATATTATTGTTGAATTTTCAACAAGTTAGTAATAACAATAACGTTAATGCGTCTGTGTGAAAAATGATAATGTATTAGAAAATCGTGTAATTGTAATGGAACTGTCAAAGTGTTGTTGGGAGAATAAGTAATAAAATTGTAACACTAGAAACACGCAACATAACCACGATATGACAATTCCGGGAAAGCATAATTGATACAAATGAACGTGATCGCCTCTACTTACGTATCTGCTTATCCCGTAGGCTCATCATATTCACTCGTTGAACGATAAAAACACGTGAAAAATTCTAATAATTACGAATAAAATATGCTTGCTGACGTTGAAAAATTTGTCTTCAACCGTGTGTGTTCTGTCAATAAGACATATGGAAAAACGTTAAATCCCGTTTCTATAAAGAAACGCATTAGAACGAGATTTTCACTCATTGGAAAAAACCGCACCGCCATCTATATCCATTGACCATTCAGCCGACCGCGCATTACCATCTTCTACTCGTTTCGCTTGTCAATGTTCAGTGTCAGAAGCAAATGCCAGTGTAAACTTTTAGTTTTTTTTTTAATCCTTGTTTTTGTTTTTTCAATAATCCAATAATCGGTGAAAAATCGTTACACACCACGCAAAAAAAAGTACAAATGTATGAGAGTGAAATTAATAAAAATGAGTCTGTATCAATCGTGAGTGTAAATGGTCGGTGAAGAGGCTTGGGAACGTGAAGAGAATCACGACTATGGCCAACCATTACGAAGTACCGAGCTGGTGTGTACATGCGATTCTATCTTATACTTCACGACGCTCCAGTTTTGTTTTTTTTTTCTTCTTTTCTTTTTGCATCCTTCGTTACCGCTTATTCATGATCGGTAAAACTGATTGTTGTTGTTTGCAACGTGATTCATGAACCATTGAAATCGCACGAAAGGTTTTTTTTTTCTTTCCAGGGCTGGCAAGCCACCGGTCGGTTTGCACCTCGATGTTTTGAAAGGCGATAAGTTGATTCAGGTAAAACTTTTGTCTATTTTTCACATGATTATTATTATGTGTTAGTTTTACAACGGTAAATTTTACAGAAATTAATGGTAGACGAGAAGAAATGTTACCTGTTCGGTAGAAATCAACAGCTCAACGACTTTTGTATCGATCATGCTTCCTGTTCGAGAATCCATTCGGCTCTTGTTTACCACAAACATCTTAACAGGGCCTTCTTGGTCGATCTCGGCAGCAGTAAGTTTTTTCTTTCATTTTAACATTTTCCTCAAGGGGGAACATTCCGTAAAAAACGCAGAGACGAGTCATGCTCATAGGCTCTCGAGACGTCATTTTTGAGAATTGACCAAAATAACTAATTGCATCGCATTCTATAGGTTTCAAACTATAAATTTAGCCAATAAAAAAAATGCATTATTTTAAAGCCTCTATAGGGAGTGCCCTCCTTAAACGTGACAGAGATAGGAAGACTATGCCGCACTCTCGTGGAAGGCGCATTGAAAACACATGCAAAAGCTATGGATGTGAAAAAATGTATTTCGCTACAGTACAACGGCGCACAGTGGACAGTAATATGACTAAAACATTTTTTCTTCTTCAGCCCATGGTACGTACATAGGGAATATGAGGCTGGAGTCGCACAAACCTACGCAATTGCCTATCGACAGTACGTTCCATTTCGGAGCTTCCACGCGATACTACATAATACGCGAGAGACCTCAGAGCGGCGCGAGAGCGATAATAGAAGAGATGGAAAAGTCCTCGGACGACATCGACGCAGGAGGACTTTTGGGGCTTCCCGAGACGGAGACAGAACTTGACGTAGGCTCGAAAATCCTGTGAACTCTAGCGCTTAGTGTAAATTCAAACTCGTGCTAAAGTCTCACAAGGGCGCTTCGTTTCATTCTTTTTTTTCCTTCAGAATTTGACGGAATTCAATACGGCGCATAACAGGCGAATCTCGATGCTCGGTATAAGCGACGACGATGTCCACAAGCCGACGAGAAAGCGCAAGAAAAAGGGTATAACGTTCAACGACGACGAGGAAGTCATTAATCCTGAAGATGTTGATCCGTCGGTGGGTCGTTTCCGCAATCTCGTACAAACTACAGTTGTTCCTAGCAAGGTAGGAAAATTATTATCCATTTTTTCCATTCATACCATAGACAAGGGATGAAACGATTATTTCCGTTTCAGAGAATGAGACTGGAAGGTGGATTGATATCTCTGACGGAAGAGAGTCACAATCCCTTGAAACACATACAGCAATCAACGCCACAGCTCTATCACGATTTACCACCCGAGCAATTTACGCCCTCCTCGTTACCGAGCAATCCGTTCTCGACCGCCCTAACGTCACTCACGTCTCGTCTCGGAATAGCCCTACCAAATCCCGCTCCGGAGGTAGAAATGACGCCACATCAGATGCAAACGGAACCGTCTCACATGACCGATATTTCAGGACCGATGGAGTCACACACGATGGAACCGAAAAAAAAGAAATACGCGAAAGAAGCTTGGCCAGGGAAAAAACCTTTACCAACTCTCTTGGTATAATTTTAGTAATTATATATATATATATATATATATGAACATATCCATATGTAAATGTTTCTTACTTGCTCCCTTGACTTCAATGTATCCGAGAACAAATCCGGATACGCTCGCATTTGACAAAGTTTCGTAAATACGTTTATCGAGCTTCAATGTAAATAATTATAATGTAATTTTACCAATGCCGAATCTGATCGCGATAAACTTGGGGTGAGGAGAGAAACAAAAACGACGTGCTCGAGGCGAGGAGTACCGTTATATGGGTAAAAAAAAACAAAAATACAAAAGAAATACATTTTATTTGGTAAACATAATTGAAACAAGTACATGTAGCGAGTGTTCCCGTGAACTGGAAGAGCACACACACGGTCAAGGCATAGTTTTGGTGGCAACGGCAATAGGCCATGTCACCGGTCCCTTCATAACAACGTCGCTCAACGAGCTTTTGATCTTGACGAAGCGTCGCTTGAACTCGAGGCCGCATCCTTTGGACAATCGAAAATCGACCAATATCTTTCCGTCCATGTCGACAATTATTGCCTTAAATACGAGAGGCATTTTTCTTCTGTCGACTGTCGAGACGGTGATCTATAGAAAGAAAACGAGAAATTCTCGTTGAACATAAATTTTGAGACGTGTTTCCGGCAACGCGCCGACATTTATCGTTACTTACAATGCCAACGTCATTTATTCGATAATTATAATTCTCGTTCTCCAAACAATTGATCAGAGTCTTCACCGTCGACTCGCAATCCGTTTTAACGAAGAATCTCGTCATGCGTCGAACGAGACGCTGGAACGTGTTCTGTAAAAGAAAAAGCGAAACACATTTAGGATAATTTTTGACCGGGAAATTTTTAAGGGACGAATCGTTTGCGCGTAATATTCACCGAGTCCTGACAGTTTTTGCGAATTTTCTCGATGCGCCACGAAGCTCGATAACGAGTGAGAAGAAAGAAAATGTAAATCAGGCGTACCTGACTCGTTTGAGTGTTTTGCATAGCTTGAAGTTGCGTGCACAGCAACAGATCCTCGACGTGCGCCGGCTGGGAGAATGAGAAACCTGGTCTTTCCTCGAGATTAATTTGAACCGTTTCGACTTTCTCGATTCCCGCCAACTCCGGCTGAGAGAGGCACAGTCTCGTCAAGTTTTCCTCGTCGTCGGAACGCATGCATTTCGCAATCGAGCCATCGACGCGATCCTTTTCCATCTCGTTGCAATCTGCAATTTGAAACGTATTCCGTAACGTCCACGCGTTAACGATATAAATGCAATTTTAACAGGAATATACTTAAGCGGAAGTAACAAGATAAAGAGAGACTAATCAAGCAAAGCTGGCGGTCTAGATAAATTCCATTTTTCTCGTCTGCATTTCCAAAAGCAGCGAGCATTAAAGGAATTGGAACTATTTGAAAAAGCACGAGAATCATCGCATCGACGATAATACCGCATAACTTTTTCAAACGTCGCGATGAAATTGTAGCAACGAATGGAAATCGGCGGGGGCGTTGTGCACTCCCGTCCGCACTTCGGTATTCTAGCTTTATGAAATTGAAACGATCATACAGCTAGATAACCAAAGAAAGAACGAAAGACATTCTTCGCTGCTATTGTCGATCTTTTAATTTCTCGTTCAGTGCCTCTCGTTTCGATGATCCATCACACGTTGCGCTAGCCAACGCTCTTTGCTTTGGTAATCGAGCTTTATGAATCTTTCAATTCATCATAGAGCTGTATTACCAAAGTAAAGGCAAAAGCTTCCGGAATACCTCGACGATACGTTCGCGCGAATATCCAACGACGTTTCGAGCGCCCACCAGGTTGGGTACCGAGTCGCCTTGAGTAATTGCATTCGTGTACTCAGAGTCACTCAGTACCTGACCAAGAAAGCACCGCTCGTCCAGCTGGAGTTATCATCAAAACCGGTCGTAAAGTTTGGGGCATGTGTGCCAAACTTTCGTTCAATACTTGGGGTCACGCGTCGCGAACTTTTATCGACACAAAGGCACGGCATTTTTTAGACTTCCTGTAAAGAAATGTTTCTTTTCTCGAACATCATTAGACGATTTGGCAGGCACGATTAAGATATTCCTTTCACGTAGCCAAATGTTTAACAATTGACTGATTTTCTTTTACAATTGTGTAAAAATATATCCTAGTATACTGGTGAAATTCAAAGCCAAGTTACCGGACTTTTTTTTCAATACCAACTAATTTTACAAGGCGTAGTGTAAATTGTACGAAAAATTGAACTATTTTGCATACAACTTTGCCAAAAATTCAAATTTCAATTTTTAAAAACATCCTTCGGTCAATCACGAGCTATACTTATCTACTAACAGAAAAAATTTGGTTTTTTTAAATTTTAGATGAAGCTATCATGAGTTATCCTGACCACCACAAGGAAACTTTTTTTTTAGAGGTCTCCGGAAACCAGGTCTCACCGGCTGAATTTCCCAAATTTTTGGATGAAATTTTTTTAAAATATTGTTGAAATGTTGCTCTTTTATGTGCTTAACATTTTGAGTAAAATAATTTATATATATTTTTTTAAAATAGAGAAAATATCCTTTTTTTGGCTTCGAAACCCACGTAACCCCTTAATGATTCCACAACTGCAATAATAACAGAGGGAAAATATTAATGAAAAAACTAATAAAAAGGTGACTAGTAGAAGAATTTTCGTAACCGCGACTTATCACAGAACATGTAAAAATGTCTAAGTCTACAAAATGTATGCGAAACTTTTCATTCCACTTCATCATTGGGTATAATAATTAATTGTAATTTATCTTTATTGAGCTCCACTGTAATCCACTACTGATTAAAAAAAAGTTCTTGGCTTGTGCGTCCATAAAATACGACCCTCCGTGAAAGGAATACCTTAAATTGTGGTATACGAAAAGCTGTCTTGCCTCAAATGCAACGAGGAGAATTTTAATTTGTTGTTATGTAAAAGTAGGCGAAATTAAAAGATATCGTACCTTTGCGAAAACTTTTGAGGTACCAACGATGATTTTTGATATCCTTAATCGTGTATCTTCCCGACGGTACATGCACGAGAATTTTACGTATCAATCCAAGCGCCGTATTGTCCAATTTCTTCCAGGGCGTCAAAGACATGTATTTTCCCTCTCGCCATGCCACATACTCCGGGCATTCTGACATGGATTGATCCCAAGGCAGTTCTATAAATTTAACATACAGTTATAAACTAAAGGATGTAAGTTTGTGATGAGCATTGAGCATATCGCGACAAGCGCGACGAAAATACGTCGGATCACTGTGGCTCACGGGACTCAAACATCGCTCTAGAAGCGTAGAATCTTTTTTTCGTCGCAATTTACCTCCGGCGAGAAGAGCGACGAATATAATACCGCAGGACCAGATGTCAGCGGGCTCGGCGTGATAAGGTCGTGAAAGAACTTCAGGCGCGACGTACGGTAACGTGCCGCATCTCTTGTCAAGACAACGCTCCTTTCCTTGCAATCGATACACCGTGGCAAGACCAAAATCCGACACTTTTAAATTATCCTTATCGTCTAACAACAAATTCTCCGGCTTCAGGTCCCTGTGGGCTATCCCGCGACTGTGTAGATATTCTACGGCGGACAGCAATTGTTTGAAGTACCTCTGGGCTTCCCAGCAAGGCATTCCTATGTCCGGCTCTGAGGATATTACGATTTAATTCAGTTTAAGGGGGCGGAAAAATACCTTTTGTCTCGTAACAATTATTTCTCCGTCAAGACGCGGAATTGAAAGACAAAAAATATACTTAGAAATAATTAGAAAATGTAATCGTGATGTAACTAGGGATAAGAAACATAGTTCTGATTCTTTTATAAAGCGTAACGGCAAAAAGTACGGACACTTCCAGAAAAATATTTCAAAATACATATATTCATTCAGTCTCTTTTGAGGTATTACTGGATGGATATTAAAAAATCCCCAAAAGTCTTGAAAATTTGAGGAATGATAGTTCTTGATAGAATAGTAATACATGAATTATTTAAGAATTTTTCACTTAATAATATAGTAGTTATAAACATATGAACTTAACACGGTCGTTTATGGAAAAACAGCTTCTGCAGACGTTAATGGTTGCAAAACGAATGAAATTAAATCGCCGTAAATTCTGAAAGTATAATATCAAGATTTAGGATCAAGCGATTGATTATGCTTTCAAATAAATTGACTGAGTAATTGTCGAGAAATTAATTAAAGTAATGAGGAGTATCGTCTTTTTTAACGATGAATTAATAGCAATCATTGGAAAACCCAATATAGATTTAATTTTTGGTTAATTATTGATAATAATGAGATGATCTGAACGTATTAATTAAATTAAAAAATTGAGACATTTTTGTTGTTGGACAGTTGAAACAGACGTACAGTCACTGACAAAACCTCAGTCAAGCACACGCCAATATCGTCGAATTTCACTTCAATTATTATTAAAAGTGGAAAATTAACATTTCTAAGTGTTAATTTATTGTTAAATTAGCTATTTGTAAGGCTAAACATGTACGACATGATCTCTAGACTTGTAAATCCACAATTCGCCCCTCTAAATATTTCATTACACATGCCAGAGTTCTCCATTTGAAGGATATTTTTAAAAACCGCATTGCTCTACGAAAAGCTGAATGACATTGCGGTAAAATAATTTGAAAAGAAATACCCTGAAGCAAAATCGAGATTAATCATGGTCCTTTGAGGTCCGTCTGACAATAAAATTTTCTCGCCTCGAAACAATGACACGTAAATTTGCGAGAGTAGAAAAATCGAAAAAAAATGTGTTCAAGAACATGTAGCGAGTACAAAAAGTAGGAAAGAATTAGAATTAAAGCATCCTGGAGTTTGTTTTTTTTATCTGGCAAATAGTCGACTGTTCCTTTGTGCCTTTTTTTGGCAGGGATGTGACTTTTCTGCCGGATCGAAAATTCGTAAGTGGGTTTTTTAAATCGTTTTTGTTGAAATAGTCTGCAATATTTCATTAAATTCGTCTTTTACCTATATCTGTAGCATAGTAATATAATGTATACATATATATTTATTATTATTATAATTATATGTATGTATAAATGAATAAGGATTCCTATGTATGTATACATATAATAATAAAATAACAATGAATATAGGTATACATTATATTACTATGCTACAGATATATATAAAACCCAAATTTAATTAAATCTGACGTGCTATTTCAACACAAACGATTAAAAAACGGACTTACGAATTTTCTATCCGGACGAAAAAGTCACAGATCCTTGCCAAAAAAAAAATGCACGAAGGAACGGTCGACTATTTGCCAGATAAAAAAAAACACGCTCCAGGATGCTTTAATTCTTATTCTTTTCTACTTTTTGTACTCGCTATATGTTCTTGAACACATTTTTTTGCGATTTTTCTACTCTCGTGAATTCGCATGTCATTGTTTTGAGGCAAGGAAGTTTTGAGATAGAGTAGCATAGTAATATAATGTATACCTATATATTTATTGTTATACATACATATAATTATAATAATAAATATATAGGTATACATTATATTACTGTGCTACAAATATACATAAAACCCGAGTTTAATTAAATATTCAACCCTATTTCAACAAAAACGATAAAAATGATTTTCGAAGACCCTTATTTTCACTGCCGAAATAAAGTATCCCCATGAAATTCATCCCGACTAGTCTTCTCGCGTTTCTTCCATGCAAAATATTTCACGCCAAAGAAACTTATCGCCGCTGCGTGCGTACCTATTCTATCGAAAAGCTCTCCGCCCGAAGCATACTCCAAAAAAATATACTCCATGGTGGATTCGCTGCGCTGTCCGAAATACTGTATTATGTGCGGATTCGACAGCATTCTGTGTATCGTAGTCTCCTTACGGACGCTCTGACGTGCGTCCGGATGCTTTTCCAAATCTATCATTTTCATGGCCACAGCTTCGCCAGTGGATTTGTTTATGACGAGTTTCACCCTGGGGATGCAAAAAAACAGAAAAAAATCAAGCGAACGAAGCAAAAAAAAAAACCAAAAGTTGCGAACAGATCAATTGAATGTCGAAAGAAAAATAATAATAGGATATGGATAAAAAACGAGGACGCGAATTTATTTAGGAAGAGAGCGAGAAATATGAAAAGTCGTACTCACTCCCCGTAGGCGCCTTCTCCTAGCGTGTGACCGAAAAGCCAACCGTCCACGAACTCCGTCATTCTGTATCAGCATGCCTTCCCCCTTTGAACAAAGAATCGATATCGCCGAAACGCGTTTTACGCCGCAATTAATAATCCTATTGACGTCTACGCAGGTTGAAAGTGTAAAGAATAATTTTCAGCGTATGCGAGATACGTAGGCGGACGCGAGAGCCTCGTTTGTGCAGCGTTTCGAACGAAAATACGTGCGATTCCCCGAGACCGGAGGGGAAGGGGGGGGGAACCACACGGACGCGCCGGACGGTGTACATACCTGTGAGAGTTCAAAATGTCAGAAACCGAAGAACACGTGGCTTTCGTTACGATAGAGCACAATTAATCGTGAACGCGCGAAGTACGCGCGTTCGCTCATCGATTCAGCGTTATTCCAACGATAATTAACGTTATTGACGTTTAACGAGACCGAGTGTTTGTTAAGTGGCATATTTTAATACGGAAATCGTAAAGGATCGATCGAAAAACGGCATAGCCGTTGCCGCTGACAATGACGAAAGGACAGAGGGTCCTATCGCAATTTGCAAATACGAAATAACACTAGCGCCCAATGGAGAACTCTATTCTAGGGAATAGAGAGAGAGAGAGAGAGAGAGAGAGAGAGAGAGAGAAAGGGTTGCTCGTTTGGGATGAAACATTTGCCGGTAAATTGTGCTCGTGTTAAATTTCCGCTCGCCTCCCGTGACCCGAGAATTCATTTTTTGCTGCCTTTTTGAAAAAATAATTTGTAAATCGTTAACGAGTGAAATCAAATGTCGACATTATCTAACGGAATCGATCGTGCGTCGTGTTAAAATATGTTTTTTCGTCCTCCAATCTTCTAAAAACTTTTGAAAAATCATTCATAAACGATTTAGGGACTATGGGGAAGAAAGGTTGGCGAACCTGCGCATCGAACATATCGATCAAGGAGGTTAGAGTAGAGGAGTCCGAACTGTGTATCTCAAAAGTGGCTACAAAAACGTGGTCAAACAGGGATGGCGCCACTATTTCTAAGACCTCGAGAAGTGAGCTACGTATGCATGTCGTATAAGAGAGATGGAAGAGGATAGAATAGGCATCCTAGCCTTCATGGCATATTCCAGCACATACGATAATATACACACAATATTCGAACAATTTGAGGATTGGTAAAATCGAATTTTTGAGACAAACCAGCCTTGATGTTGACAAGAGGACACATTTTATCTTTAAAACATTAAAGCATGTTTTTATCTTGAAAACATTAAAGCAACAAATATCGCTTCGACTTACATTGTTATTACGGTGTTTTTTTCAAATTGAAAAATCAATACTGGACAATTTTTTTTATTTCTTGCGGCAATGAGTAATTGCAATTTCTTTTGTGTAATTTTTCCTTATTTTCATTCAAATATGTCATCGTAAGAATTATCGCGTTACCGTTTCATAAACAGATCGCAAAGCATTGTTCTTTGACAGCAGGGATTAATTTACCGTCGTGTTTACCTAAGAAAATAAAAATTGATTCAAGAAAAAAAAGCATCAGTATTATTTAAGACAATTTCTACTGTTCGTTGTACGATTAAACATTGTTATAATAAAAATATTTTTCTATCACCGCGTATTGCATTGTTATTATTTTCGACATTTTTCACCGTTAATTGTGCAATTAATGCACATTGTTCATTGTACATTTCTATATTAAAAATATTCTTCTATCATTACACATTTGTGGAGATCTCTCTGGTATCATTTTACATAGCACTCGCACGCAGCTTACTTCTCAAATATCATTCTGCCTCATACACAGCTCGCTTCTCATGATTTATTTGTTCCGTCTCTGCCACACGTAGCTCACTTTTCGACGTTTTAGCGACAGTGGCGCCATCATTGTTTAACCACGTTTTTGTAGTCACTTTTTTCAAAATCTCTCCATAAGAGTTCGGACTCCTTCTACTCTAGCCTCGATGACTAACCTCTTCACGAATCGATACTTTTGCTTATTTGTTTACCGTGTTAGGTTATGAGTGTACTCTAATGGGATTTCCATACTTCATTAATGAATTGCCGTGTCGAGATGTGGAAAGGTGAAAGTGAAAAAAAAAAAATTATTTAAAATGTTAAAAAACTAAGCGCTTTGCAATTGAGAGAATTTTAAGAATTCGACGAGGTACTTCGTTATGGACGAAGAAACCCTAAACAGGTATGGTCATGATTCACCTCAATGCATTTTCTTTTATGCAATGGTTGAATGAAAATATTTGTTATTTAAGCCGTGCGCAAAAAATTAAAAATCATCTGTGATCTAGCCGCTTAATTTTTATCAATGTCCCCATGGATATGCTTCCAGGGTTTAATTCCACGTGAAAACGTTCGTAGGTGACGAACATTCGAATTAAAACGTTCAACATTGAAAAACTAGCCCGAAAGAATTCATGTCCCTGATAATTTCGCACGAACGAGATAGCAATTTTCAAAAGTTGTCCAAAAACGTTTCCAGTTTTCCGAAATTGGGAGATTTCCAGGAAGACTTAACCTTTCCCTTCTTTCTCTTCCGCATCAGGCTGGCTGCGGAGGCTCTGATAGAGGAAGCTAAAGTAGGTGCGCAGAGAGCCGAGACTATGGGTCCGAGCGGTTGGATAAAGCCCCGCGAGACGATAAACAAACGCTTTCTCCACTCGACTATCAGAAACGTTGTCCTGTCGAATCGGCACAAGCAGCGAGGACGCGATTCCGTCCACGAGCCTAATTCCACAAAGGACAATAATCGCAACAAGACGGAACAGTCAAAAAGGCCAAAATGACAGAGTCCAAAAAAAAAAAATGTTTATACTCTCGTTGGATCGTTGAAACATTCAATCTGTACATATTTCCCTAAAGATACAACTTAAGTTTCACTTGACAAACGGATAACGTATTTGCGACTCTTGTCGGTGCGTTTTTTTTTTTACGTAAAAGACAGCGCCTGTTAATGTCGCAAGTCGGTAACGCTTCCCGAATAAACCTCTCCAATTTTGCTCTTCGTCCTACCGTCTAGTAAAATATTTAATAATGATAGACCATGATAAACGCTACCCAGATAAAAAAAAAAGAAGACGTCGATTGGCTTAAAACAGCACCAATGTCGCACAAAATACGTGTACTGTCAACAAATGTGTGCGTGTTATTTGTGTAATAAAGAAGTTCATGTTTAAAGTCCCGTGTATAAAATAGTTATTGTATAATCGCACGTGTATATATATCTAATATATATATATATCTATATAGTATTAAAATAATTTGCATTGATAGAGTTCCACGAGTGTGGTAAGGGATATTTGCACATTTTGGGGGGAAGAAGGGGCACTGTTTTTTTTTTCATGGCATCGCATCCCATACGTGTACAATTAATTGTCGATATAAAGGGAAAAAATAAAAGATGAACAACGATACTTTAAAACAACTGAAGCTACTACTCGCGTGCGTGTCCGTCATACTCGTATCTAAATTGCGTATATATATATATATATATATAAAATGTCTCTCGAAAGATCTCTAACGTATTTATCGCGAAATTCGCTTCACCTTTAAACGTTAATCCGTGTGAAATCTCCAAGTATTCATCAGCGCGAGCATAATACTTTCGAAATTACGTCGTTAACAATCTTTTTTAAAAAAAAGTGTAGTCGTGGAAAGTCATAGGATCGGTTCGTCCGATGATCACTTAAAAAAAAAATCCTACGTAACATCCGGTCGCTATAAGAATGCTGACAAACAAGGCTGGCGTTGGTTTTGTTAAGATGCCAGCCGACGAGAGAAAAAAAAAAACATCGACGGTCCTTTCGACGGCGATCCAAAAAGCATTGCGGTACTGCAGCTGGTATATTTACAATGATCTAACGCGTTGCCATATTTTTTTTCTTCCTATATGGACTCCTCCGACGGGTCACGCTTTTTCTTCATTTCTAAGAACAATCCCGTGATGATGATGTGCGGTGAACACAGTCGCTCGTCCATCGACGATTCTCTCGTTCAATGATTTTGCAACTTTTTTTGAGCTTGTAACAGTGATTTCATGTCGGCGAGTGCCGCTTCTATTCCTAGAGCGAACCTCGAGGCACTCTGCGACGATGGAAAACGTCGCACGGAGTTATAAAAGAAAGAAGAAGAAAAAAAAAACAATTGTCAAATAGTATTACGAATATAGCGAATTTGGGGTAAAATCAGCGGGTGAAAAGTTTCGTACCGTATTCTCGCAGCATCGCTTGCTCGATATGTGGAAGAACAGAAGATCCTCTCCGGCTATTATATAAGAAACCCCATAACCGTCGTCCGCTACCGGACCAAAACCTCCTCCCGCCGATATACAATTGGGAAATTTCTTGAGATCCAATCTCGCAGTTTGTCCGTGCGGAGTCTGCGACGTTGAAAGTCTCCAGGGCTCGCTTAGAACTTCCTAACGATTCATACGAACGAAGAAAAAAAGAATATCACGATTATCGACGATAGCAAGTAATAATATCCTGCAGAGTGGAGATGGGCGAAGGACAAATTACCTTTAAGAATGGAGATTCGACTTCGAGGTATTTCGACACTACGTAGAGGCAAAACAGATGCCTGTCTATTCCAGCTCCGCACATTGCCATCTGGTAACCCTTCTGATGCTGGACAGCTGCAGCCCGTAACAACCGGTACCTCTCTTCGACCTGGTACAAAGTAAACGTGAAAAAGTGCGAAAAAAATCGCGCTTTCTCCAATTGTGCAAAAGAATGGTATGTCGTTCAAGGACAGGGAGCAAAGTTTTCAATTTAAAAGTACTTGCCAATGAAAAAAAATTGCGATAAACGATTTTTTTCTATTTTCCTCCGTTCATTCTTCAATCGCAAAAAGAACAGGCATTTTTTCGGCCATATTGGTGGTAGGGTATCCTCAATCCTAACTAATATTATAAATCTGACTTTCTGTCTGTTTGTTACTCAATCACGCCAAAACGGCTTGATCGATTTCAATGAAATTCAGTATGTAGATAGCTTATTGCCTGGGTTAAGACATAGGATACTTTTCATTCTAATATCTAATATTTTTCTAATTATATTATATAATCAAATCTAATCTAAGTATGAAATTAAAATTATTATATATTTAATGAAATTTAAAATGTAAATAGCTTATGACACATAGGATACTTTTTCATTCTAATTCCAATATCTAATATTTTTCTAATCTGTATGCCTGATGTTTGTTCCACTATCACGCCTAAACGGCTAAAACGATTTTGATGAAATTTGGCACACAAGTAGAGAGTTACTTCGAATAACACACAGGCTATGAAAAATACATCTAATATGTTCTAATTCTAATATTCGACTTGAATCTAATTCGATCATGAAATTACCAGTCTTATATAATTGTTATCATAGGATACAAGCAAATCAAATCTAATTAAAATAGATGATAATATAATATCAAATCTAATATATCTATTATTTTTCTAATTATAACATTCGTGGAAAATCTAATTATCATAGATGAATGAAATTTTAATTCTCATAGATGCGAAAGTCTAAAATATAATCAAAATCGAATAGAATCAAATATAATATCACATATTTTACTCAATTCTAAATAACGTATGACAGCCTTTAAAAAAAATAATCCATTAAGGGATATTTTAACACAAATAGCGAGATCCACGCAGACGAAGTCGCGGATAGAAGCTAGTGGAAGTATAAGTCATTACCGTTTTCGTAGGATCCTCCATGGATTTCACCCACGCGCAAGATTCGATAGTGCAAGGCCTAACGGTCTCGGTTCTTCCCTCTCTGTAGAGTCTCGTCATCGAGGCCTCGTACGTGAGACTGAATTTCCCGGCGTCGCGATAATACGCCAATTGCAGTGCCATTTGTATGTAAGCGTCGGGTGACATTTTGCACGACTTCATGAATCCTTTGCCGTAATTGTCGTGTACGTAAATACGAAGTTCCACGTCGTTCAACAATTTGTTAGCGACCTGATACGAATTCTCGATAGTCTCGATACATGGACCCGTGAGATTCCACTGCAAACGCGCCGGGACCGGTGGATCGAATTCCGGTGTGCCCTTCGTGTGTCCATCCTCTTTGTATCTAAATTCACAGAGTTTTCGTTAGTGTCTCTGTAGCTCGCGCTCGTTGATCTTCGTGCGTGTAATTATACGAGCACAACGAAGGCGAAGGAAAAATTCACGAAAAAAACTAAAAGCTCGTAGAAAAGAGCAATTACAAAAAAAAAATTAAATAGCGTAAGTGTAAGAGAAGCGAAATTGCGAGAGTACGTAGTTTTGGTGCGTGGATTGTTCGTTCAATGAAGTAAATCAAATCTTTAATTAAGAAAAGAAAAAAGAAAGCAAGCAACTAATAGAATATATAGACATTTTTTATGCTAATGAAATGGACGAAAGAAAACACCGGGGAAAAAAAACTTTCCCGCCGTTATAGACGCGACGCAAATGACAATGACCATCCACGGATTGCTCCAAGAACGGCTAGTTAAGCAGATTAAAGTACTTAAAGTTATTTACAAACGAGGACGACGTGAATTTCCAGCGGGTACGAGTGCGTGGTGACACAAACGACGAGACATTGATTACATATACAGTTATACACAGAAGATGAACGTCTTATTATTTATTTTTTTCGTTCTCTCGATTTTTCTTATCATTTTTTTCTTTTCTATCGAGAACAAAAATAGAGAGAAAGAGAAAAAGGAAGAGAAGAAATTACCCAATCTCCATGTCAGTACCGATAGCGTATTCCCACATGGCTCCCATCACAGGTGCATCCGCCCTGACAATGCAAAGACACAAAGAGCACGTTTCAGATAATACCGAAAATTGCAAGCTTGTAAAAAAAAACAAGGACTTTTTTTTTTTGAAGTCCATAGATGAGAATTAATCAGACGCGATTGGGAGAATATGAGCTGTCCTTTTCGAAACCCGTGACCTTGGAACCGAAGCTGATTGTACGATGTCAAAGTGAATCGACGGGTATCGTTTATTTTTTAGGGGGAGGGGGGGGGGCGGGAGAAGGGGTGTCCGTTTCCTCCGTTTGTCTTTGTTGCCCTTGCTACAGAGCGTGGCGATAGGAGCAAGCGCAATTCCAAAGTATCGGCAGTATGGAGTGGAAAAAAAAGATGTAGAGAATAGGCGAATAGTAAAAGTAAAGTGAGAAAAATCTCGTAGGCGCTCGAGGTTTTCTCGCAGTTTCTTACTCGATCAACGTGGCCTCCGCGGATAGGACATACTCCCACAAGTGTGACATCACTGCGGCATCTGCCCTGCTCAGTTAGTTATCGCTTCGATTGAGAATTTATAAAAAAAAATATATCGTAATATTCGTAATTGCTAGCCGTACAGCGGAGACTTATCTCGCGACAGATCCATTAGCGCTAATGGAAGTTCTTGCCCGTTATGCCACTTTCGACTGATTTTTACTTTACAGCTACATGTATTGGAGATTTTTTTATTTCGGCTACTTTTTTTTTTTTATACATTTATCTCCCGTACACTCTTAAATATATCGGCCACGGAAAATTTCTTCGCAGTGTCTTCGTCAAGGAAAAGTTTTGTATTCGAAAATATATTTTCACCTGATTAGAGACAAGTCTCCGCTGGTATTTTTCCGATTTGACAAGTCGCGAGTGAATATGCGATTTTGCAATTTTTGCTATTTTGTTTTGTATTTTTTTCCCCCCTTTCATTTGTCCACGTGTCTTTTCGAACACACATACTCACCACGAGTGCTCGGCATTGAATCCAATCTGTAACGAAAATTTTGCATATTCAACGTTTGGCACATACAAAAAAATTTGCATTGATTGCGAAAATATTTCGAGTGCTTAGTCACGTTGGCTGTTGTACTAATGAACATATTTCTTGCCGAGATTGGTTTTTTTTTTTGCATCTTTAGACTACGAAACGAGAAATGGTTGTAGATTTTGATATTTGTAAATTGGATGGGCAAGCAAGTATAATTTTGACCGGAACTGAAATTTCATGACATTTGAGGATTTTTAAGGCAAGGAATAGAGATTTTTTTCATGAATTCTGATATGACTTTCTAGTATAAAAGTATACTTTATAATTCTTTAGTACGACTAATTTTCTAAATTTTTATATTTATATTCTACTCTTTGAAACAGATGTGTGTTGTATGCCAATAAAAAATATACAAAATAAATTAAAAAGTCACCAAACTGTACAATTCCATGTGTAGTAAAAAATGTGAGACAAACATCATTTCAAGTTTGCCGTAAAGAAATATATTTTGGGAACATCTGGACAAATATTACATACATTTAGGAACTTTGAGGAATATCCATCTAGTCGCTTTACACGAATAACAAGGAAAAACTAATATGTTGAGATAACGAATCATTTTTTTTCTCCTACCCTTTTTTCTAATACCGTAGATTGTCGCAAACCCGCGAAAATTTGATATTTCATTTGGATAAATTAATACAAAAATCGGCCATGATAATGAGCGCTGCAGAGATCTTAAAAACATCAGGTGGACTGGTAATTTTTCATGACATTTCATGACTTTTTCAGGGTCGAGTGTAATTTCATGACATTCAAGACTTTTCATGACTTTTCAGGTCGGTAGGCACTCTGGCAAGGAATTTGAAGGTTTTTGACTATTGGGTATGTCAACATTGGGAAAATAGTCGGGGGTGGTGTCGAATAACCACTTTCATGTCTACTACAGAAATCTAGGCCTCTAGGGGACTTCAAATTTCTCCGAAAGTTTTACCACCCAACAAGAAGTTTCTAGCAGTATAACGAAGTTCCTAGTGACTTCCGATTAGGGACTAGCTAACAGAAAAGAGTAAAAGTATAAAAATGTTCATAAAGTAAAGAATCCAAGATAAAAAATGACACTGACTTCGTCGAAAACGAAAGTGCAAGCTTACCCGTCCGTTAGTACCGAAGCACAGTGTGAATGATTTGTCGAACCATCTGTCGTGGCCCTTTCCATGCAGCAAAATTCTGCCGTACTGATCGAGCTTTTCCGGATGCGCCATGTCGAACTCGTAGGGCACATCGTCGAGGGCAACGACAAAGGCCGCTTTCTCGATAAGATCCAAGGAATTTTTGTTTATTCCCTTGGCGAAGAAATTCTCGCGTGCTTCGGCCCAGGCTTGTCTGTTGCCCGCTGTAAGCGCGGCAAGTCTCTCCTCGCCGGGCGACGGTGAAGACTTGTCGTTCAGTATGTGTGCCATCTGTATCTCGATCTCGCACGGTTGGAGTATCCGATTTTTATGGTAAATGAGGACTTTGTAATAACGGCCGCGATTGTAAACGACAATGTGCTTGGAGTCGTTGAAGTGGACGATTTTGTCGGTCTCCAGTCCCGGTATTCTCGTTGTGTTGAAGAGTCTCTCGTATTGCCACGAGCACAGGGGCACCAGACTCTGCAGCATGATCTGTCCGACCCGACAGTGTGCAAAAGTAACGTTAGACATTGTCTCAATATGGGGAGAAGCGAACGTTAGGGATGTTTTTTAACGACAGGACGTAGGGTGAATGGACAGGGACTAGTGAATGGACAAAAGCTAATTTATATTTAAGATAAGTAATGAATATAAATTGTCGATAAAAACTCGAAACACTATAACTTAGCAAAAACTTCGAGCGAACGAAGAGAAAGTCGTTATTCGTCGTTCAACAGAGCGGGAGGTGCTTCTTATTCTTTATTCTTTCAGATGAAATGAATCTTTGATTTTTAGCAATATTTTTAAATAAATGCATAATAATATGTCAGAACTAAACATGTTTATTCTGAAAATGTCAGAGTGAAAAAGTTAGCTCATCTACTGAAAATTGCAGAATTAATTACTGTTAAGATTTGACAATGTACATCAAATGTTGTCAAAAAATCATTTTATACGTATATTTTTTTTTATATTTTTTTTTATTTAAATTTGTTTCTTTGTCGTAACAAACTCTGGTAGTTTTCTGAGAATGTCATGATAAGATGCAAAAAAACTTTGTGTACTTTCTACGAAATCGTAATAACAAATATAATACTCATATGTATATTATAATTTTTATGCAACACAGTGATCTCCAAATCTGGCATTTCATAAGAATAATGTGTCAATCTTTATCACTTACAGCGTTTATCTATACTACACGTCCATTTTCTAGTGATCGAGTGTCAATTTACTGGTAATTTCGTCCATTCACAGGTGATTTAGTCATTTCGCTACTTATTTATCAATTCCTCCAATATTAATTGTTGCAATTACTTCGAAGATTTTCTTTATAAATTCCGTTAACCTTCCGCAGTCTTTGAAGATTTCGGTATTTTTCAAAGTTTGTCAAGAGGCAACTGCCACTTCGGCGAACGATAAATAAATTTAGTAATTTTTCGTTACATAACGTGAAAGCTTAAAATAAGCTGTCCCCTCCGAGTTATCGTCTCATGCATATTGCAGCAGTATCCAGGCGTGCTCGTAAAAGACCGAGAGAGAGAGAGAGAGAGAGAGAGAGAGAGAGAGAGAGAGAGAGAGAGAGAGAGAGAGAGAGAGAGAGAGAGAGAGAGAGAGGGAAGGGTGAAGAAGGAGACTTTGAAAAAAGAGGACGAAGAGTCGCTGTTATCGGGTCACCAACCGGTTCGAGTTCTTGTCGCTCGATGAGACGCCTGTACTGAAGGCATGAGTGAATAACGCTGGCGGCACGAGCTGTCTGAACCTTGGTAGGATACATGAGGATCGCGTCGATCCCGTAAAAATTCGAATTGACCATTATCGGCGATCGTCCACGCAAATAAACGTACTCCTCCCACCAATCGGACACGTAGTTGCTCGACCACCAGGACTTGAGGATCAAGTAACGTTGCAACTTCGAGCCTATTCCCGTCTGAAATTCTCTGGCAAGCTTCTCCATACGCGTGTAATTTTCGTTGTCGAGAAGCGGACGTACGGATCTCAGGTACTGCGAGCAAAAGAAAAGGATATCGTTCAGCATTCGAGCATTGGCAGAGTGTCTAATTTTGACCAGAACTGAAATTTCATGACATTTAAGGATTTTTAAGGCTAAGAATAGACAGTTTTTCATGACTTTTAGTATGACTTTTTGGTATAAAAGTATACTTTATAATTCTTTGGTGCGACTAATTTTCTAAATTTTTATATTTATATTCTGTTCTATTTTTATATTTAAAAAAAATAAAGATAATATGCTTTTTTTTGTATTCGAAAGCCACGTAACCTCTTAAGACTTTTCATAATTTTTCAGGTCGGTAGATACCCTGATTGGTATAGCACGCCGCTCCCAGAAAAAAAATCAATCGAAAATAATTGCAGTCAATTAATTTCGATTTCAATTAATCGATTGATTTTATTTAAGGACATGGCTCACACGTCCGTTCGGTAATAATTTTACGGCCAACTTTTCTCCTTTATGAACCACATTTTGCGCAAACGAAGGTAAAGACGTTGTTCGTCGTTCAACAGAACGCGAGACTGCAACGCGGTGTTTTTTTTTTTCGTTCCGTAGCAAAACCAATTACATTTATCAGGATATTAAAAACTGACCCTGTGCATCGTGTCCTCGACCGTCGGCAATGGTAATCTCGGCAGCGAGCCCTGAAAGCTGTAGAGCATCGGTTTGTTCCAGCCGGACAACAATTTGACGAGTATGGCCCAGGTTCGCGTGAGCAACGAGGGTTTACCGCGTGGTGCTCTCGACTCGAACATCCATCCCTTGTACATGAGCAACAGTTTGAGGGCGTATCGAAGAACGTATATTTTTACGAGCCACAGCAACAGTCCGACGACGATCGAGCCAGCCAGATGAGCGGGTATGGAGGACCTTCGAAGATGTATCCGAACGGAAAAACAAAAACAGGATAAAAAATCAATCGATCAAAACATCTTCGCTATTGTTGTTTATAATCGCGGCGAGTCTTTGGAGCGTTGAGAAGCAAAAAAAAAAGTGACAAAGACCTGGTGGACAATCGGATGCTGTCTTACCCGGAGAGATAAGGAGCCACTTTGCCGACAAGATCATATGGGACTTTGTACCCGGCAAAATGTATTGCAGTTACGACTCCGATGGTCAGCCACAAAGTTCCCAATGACGCCGGATAAATTCCAGTTTTTAAGTTGTTCTAGAAAAAAAAAGTAAACACGATTATAGACAAAACAAATAAAAGTTTAGATTGCCTTAGAAGTTTAGAAAAAAAAGAAATAAAAAGGGGCAAAAAAGGAACTAAAAAAGGCAAAAAAAAACCGTGTATCATTTTTAGATGATCAGGTACAAATTGTTAATAGTCCTTCGTCGATTTACCTGAAACCTGAAAAATCTCTTTTTCCACGACCTTACGCCGGATTGCCAGATAAGGTCAAGGACTTCCCGGTCGAAATTAACGTCCCATCCCTCGTGGGTTATCGAGAAACTGAATGCAACGGCAGAATGGGCTTCCGCCATGGTTCACCAGGTTTCCCTTCACTCCTCGGCCTGGACTGTCGTACAGAAAATACTGGAAAAAAAAGAGTATGTGTTAACGAACTTTGATCACTATAGGCGATTTTAAATTGTGATATTGTTTGGTCGGATTTATCGACGTGTTTCGTGGACTTTGCTGGAGGTTTTTCCCCACGATCAAATTTCAAAGTTTGCCCGTGCAGTCCAAACGTTTAGGCATAATTTTTATCGAGGTACGCAGATGTGTAAAAAAAGAGTGCGGCAAGTTTGGCTATGAGACCTTTTGTTCAATTGATCGACAACACTTTGATGGCGATTTGGAAAAAAAAAACATTCAATTCGTTCATCGCCATTTTTCAATGTTTGGGTTTCGGAATGAACTACTCGAAAAAAAGGGCACTGAATTGTCCCAAATTTTTGCTTTTCATTGACGAATGCAGTGCGCATCGTCTCGCGGAGTAAAAAAAAAATGAGAGAACCAAGCACGAGACGGTTGGTCAGTTGACCCGCGATCAAGTGGTATAATTGTTGGGAAAAGAGCATCAACAGAGAGCTTGGTGTGATGCACGTCGCGAGTTTGAGATTAACCATGTGGAATTTCGTCGATGCTTTTTCATTCCAGTATACGTAGCGCATCGATTATTTCGTATGAATTTTAATATTTCACGAAGTGCGTGTTCGTATATCTAATCGACGATAGTCGAGGCTCCCAGGAAATCAAGGGGAATTCCAGACAAAGTTCAAAATTGATTTGCGTCATCGTCGTGGTGAAACGAGACAATAATAGGAGGCATAGGAACAAAAAAACAAGTACGCGTTGGCTTATTGCGTAGAGAGCTTTGTGCGAGAAAATTATCGGAAAATCTGTATCTTTTGTTAAAGAATGAGGATCGTCATACAGTGTCTCAAAATTTCTTCAATTAAAATCGTATTGAGGAAGAATGGCCATCGGGGGGGGCATTGGAACGATTCATCGTTCGATTTTTTATTTAGTTTATTTTTATTTCCAAACAATAAAAAAAATCAAATGATTTTGCAAAAGAACGAAAAAATTAATGACAAGAATAACAAACCCTCATTAAATAAATCAAAGGCACGAAAAATAAACATACAAGGGAAAAATCAGCGTTTTTATTCGCCAAATTCTTGGCGATTTTTTTTTTAAGTCACATTCACCCTCGCTTCTTCCAATCCAAATAATTTTATTAATTCCCCAAAAGAAAAAAAGTATCTCACAGAATGAAACTTCAAAATCAACCAAAACAACCAAAATTTCGTATTCACTTCTCCAATAAGCTTCCTCGACGACAATCTTTCCAAACTTCCCAATTTCCGTCCGTACACTTGAAAGGAGTACTAGACGAAAAAAAAAAAATCTCAATCATTGGAGAAAGTTCGAACGGTTGTTGTTCGATGAAAATTCTCTCCAATGCGTTTGTGTGTCGTTGGCGAGTAGAATCTCGCTTCCGTCTGTGTGTCGAGGTATATGCTACGTGTCGAGTGGACTTTGAACTCCCGTTCTCTCCATGCGTATGCAGACACGAGTCTCCAACGAGCATGTCGCGAATGAGAGTCCTCTATAAATTATTCCCACCTCTCCCTTTCCCCCTTTGTCTATAAACAACTGAAAAAAAAATCGTGAGGTATTCAGAGGGAGAGCATACATTTTTCACGGTGCATGAATAAGTTGAAGATTCAACGATAACCGATAATCGGTAATATTCGATTCCGTTCACCGTATAAAGCGCGCATTGTCAACGTCATACGAGGTATGACGTTTCATTGATGACAAGTTGATGTTACGAGAGCGTTGCACATTCGATCGCGAAAAGAATATTCAAGGGGTAACACTACCACTGTAGAATTTTCAAAAAATTGATTTTTTTTTAATTTGGCTTAAGAGATGCTTTGAACTCAAGTGGCAAAAAAAGTATTAAATGTAGCAACTGATATTGCTGTTTGCAATATTAACGACGGTCTGACTAATATCCTACGAATTATGAAAGTCTTGGAAATGAACATTGGCCTCCAAGCTTACAATGTTTGTCTTGAAACTGATGCTAGACGGATAAAACACACTGAGCTCTCTTTGACAGATGCGGCAAAAGAAGCACGCACCAGCATATCAACCAGGAAAAAAAAAATGAGGATAAATATTTGAACAGAGAAGGGCAGCTTTATGCTCCTGGGATAGCTGATCAATGGTATAAAATTTTAAACAGCTAAATTTTTCATTTTTTCACGTCTATAACACATCTCAAAACTTTAAGCGCGTTTTTCTCGAAACACAATTTTTCAAAACGCCACGCAGCATAACTCCAACAATTTTCATTCTATTCACTCCAAATTTTCAACACATGTGTAAAATAACATTCCGAAGAGAAATACGTACGGGATTTTCCATGAGTTCATTATAACATTATTTATTAATATATGACTGCCCTGTTTTTCTCTCGAAAATTGAATTTTTACCATAAATGCTTATCAATTACACAAAAATTAATATTTTCAAAATCCTCCATGTATTTCTCTAGCTATACTCATGTAAATGAAGATAATTTTTTTTTGTAGATTCAAATTTGCGTGCCGGAGAGCGTCTCGGATTCAACACGCCTCGCGAAAATGGCTCCAGCATCATTATTTTGTATAATTTTTTTTTGTTCACTTAAAGATATGACTAATAACATTGAATTCTTGAATTCTTATCCTCTTACTTATCCTTCCACTAAAAAAAAAAAATCGCGAAAAATCGCTTTATTTTAGACGTTTACATTGGTGTTACCCCTTAACGGAGCAAATTTCAGCTTGCGATTTGCTGCTCAAACGCCATCGAAACGAACCATTATTAAAGCGAATAATTACTGGCGATGAAAAGTAAAGTAATTTTTTTTCCTCGCTTTCCACAATACCACAAATCCCTTAGTTCTCGAGTATATTCTCCAGTAATTATAATCCTCATTAAATTATATATTAACGAATTAATTTACTAGTTCTTACGATTACTAGAAGAAATAAAAAACATATACATGAGCGCCCCAGTTTCTCTTCATCGTTATACCTATATTTATACATGGCACATGGAGTAATGATTACAGAAGAGTTGATCGACGTAACGTTCGAGTCGACATCCTCCGACCGTGAAGCCAAGCGTCTCGCCGATAATTCTTATCCGCGAATTAATAAAGCGCGTGCGTTATCGACAAGGTTTTTTTTTTTGTCGCGAATATATGACCGACATTGTTGCGATTAAAACGTAATTCTGTAATTCGTTAAACGTTCTCAGATAGAACGGATGAGCTTGTCAAAAAGTATAACTTTCCAAATGAGCCTGCCTTTTTCTAAACCTTACTGAAAGATGAAATCAAACGTGCATTATACGTGCGTTGATGCTGTCGTGAATTCGACTGGTCGAGAAATGTTTTTTTTTTTTTAATTGCACAAAATGTTTGTTTCAATCGAGGATTCTGGATTTTCTTTATCTCTCATCTTTATAGTTGTAGAAAAAGCTGTGCGGACTTTGCGACGGTGGAGAAATACGAGTCGATTCGTATTTCGAGGTTACACCGATCGCTTAGATATATGTGTGTCTGAACTCACGTGCCGAACCTTGACCACAAATGGTTGGCGGCTTGATGGCACACATGTACACCCGGCAGCGAGAGAGAGAGAGATCGAGAGAGAGAGAGAGAGAGAGAGAGAGAGAGAGAGAGAGAGAGAGAGAGAGAGAGAGAGAGAGAGAGAGAGAAAGAGAGAGAGAACGAGAGGAGCGAGAGAATCGCGATTAAGACCCTCTCTCGCGAGCGCGCGCGCACGTCCTTCAATCAATTCATCAAAACCGATGCACCCGGCTTTTTTTTTTTCGTCCCCGTTACGACGCGAAAGGGGAAAACATGGCTCTCAGGAAATTTCGCCCGTTCTTGAAGTTCGCAAGAGATACGTACTTCCGGCCATTCGCGACCGCAATGTCACATTGCCTATAATTACAATTGAAAATCGAACTTCTATTAAAATTTATTTACAATTATATTTACAATTGAAAATATTTTTGATTGTAAATATAATGTTGACAATTATATTTACTATATTTTTTTACAAGTATATTTACAATTAAAAATATTTTAACTATATTTACAATTATATTATATTTAATTGTAAATATTGTAATTTAAATTAAACATATTTACAATTAAAAATCTTCCTCTCGATTTTATCTCCAACTTCGCTTTTTACTCCTATTTTATTACGAGAAAAAAAAACCACGATAAATACAACAATTGGATTGGTCTTTGAATTAAACAATGAGCTAGGATTTTATGATTCGACACAATGCCGTACGATCATTGCCGGAGTATCAATGACGCGATTATTGTTTTTTTTCTTCTTCTTATTCTCCGTTTTTAGTCGTTGTTTTTATTCATTTTTTGTCGTGAATTGGCGCGAATGTATTTTGCCCGTGTCCGAGCTCAATTAATTTGAATGCTGCTGCTTTTTCCGTCATTGTTCTTTTTTTTTGTCTGTCTCTGTTCGGAACATCGTTCGCTCGTTAAACTCCGACACGAATAAACGTTCCCTTGCTGTCTTGTTTGTCTCTCGAAAGTATCGCGGCCTTGGGTCGAGAGAAAGTTGATTATAATAATAACAAAAATAATAATAATGATTATTATTACGGCAATAAGAGCAACAACAGCAATGAAACTAGAAATAATAATGATAATGAAATAAAAATTAAACTAACGGTAATGATAATGAACTTAATATGTTTTTTTTTTTCAATTATTTCTATCAAAATTCTCCGACATTTGTATTGCTTACAATGGATTTGCCGTTTTTTTCTATCACATTGTACACTTTCTTGGTCACGGATATTTGTTTTTCAAAAATACATACGTGTGGTTACGTATTTAAAAATAAAAGACTTCGCACGCGCTTCGTTTTATTTCTATATCGTTCGGGACACTCGAATATTCATATCGAGTGCCAGTCGCACAGTTTATTGACAAGTCCACTGAACCTTCGTTATCACTATTGTTATTATTCCACTTATTTTAATTTCAATTTCAAATGCAATAAAAAAAAAAACGCATCAAGACGAGAACGTTACGTAAGACTTTTCTCCGCACGCGCGCTAGCTGTCACAATAACAATTACAATACCGAATTCAAACGCGACTGAGAGTTGAGGAAACAATGGGCGACGATACGGGTTCGCTTTAAAATTGATTTAGTTATTTTGTCAATCGATGAGAGGTCGAACCGTCCGGGTCATCGTATTATCGACGGAAATGAACAAAGCGTTAAGAAAGAAAGAGAAAAAAAATACAGACTATTTATTCCAAAATAATTGCACGGAAGTAACAGTGAAAATCCCGTGTGCACGGGCGATTGCGCGTTTCTTCGAGGTTGAAAAAAATTCCACGCTTGCACTCTGTTGGCCTCAGCAATTTTTCGGAAACACAAAACAGTAACGTCCTTTTTTTATGCACATGTATCTGTGTGTGTGCATATTGTTATTCGCGCAACAGATAATGGCAATCGTAATAACGATACAATAATAATAATTTGATTTAGTAAAATCTTATAAAGCTTGTTAGAAGAAAATTAGGTAGTAAAAAAGATCGCACGGAAGTTAAATTTTTCTTTTCAATTTACGTTGGCATTGGGTTGGCTTTTTACAACGATTTTTTTCGCGAATCTACTTTTTTAATTTTTTTTTCAAACAATTTTCATTTATCAAAGTAATATTTATATTTAGATAGATTTTTTTTAGACTTTTCTTTCATAAAATTGCTCATGGGATTGAAGTTTGCCATCGATTGAAAAACGATTGCGCACCAAACATATATGTAATCTTTTATATATGTTTTTGTACTTTCTCAAATTTCTTTTAGCAGATTTTACCCACCAAAATTCTCCAAGCATTTTTCAAGATGCTTATTGGGAGATCTGCAATTGAGTTGTTAAAAAAAAAGTTCAATTATTTTTTTTTTTCAATAGAATTGATCTTTCGCGATATTAAAACCGAATGTCAAAAGGATTTTTCTTTGAAATAATTCTAAAGATAATTATTAATTGTTTTTATATCACGATAATTCAAATTTTATAGATGTTGGCGCGAAATGTCACGCTATCGGCGCTGGCGCTTGTGACGTCACCGTGCGAACGCGACCGAACAGGCTATGTGTACGGCTTACACGCGAGTGTATACAAAAGTAAAAATTTTGTGTCATTTTACATCTAAAAATGTCGAGGCATTCTGAAAAAGTCGAAATATAGTTTAATTTTCGTGCAACGATGTGTGAAAGTGGATTCGTGAAAGCAAATTCGAGTAATTTACCGACCGTGGATAACTGAACATTTTTAGGTTAGGAGAGGCTTGATAAATTGTGTCAGTTATTGCCGCTACGTATCATAAGCATTTTGAAAAAGATGTATTGAAAAGAAAAAAATATATTTCAATACAGTTTATGTTATAACACGTTTGCACTGACATCAAAGTGGTATTCACAGCAAAAATAAGTGGACGATGATTTCGGGTTGAAACGTCGTGCTGCATCGAACCACACATTTCGACGTTTTGTGTCTTGTGGCACATTCAGAAATACCTTATTAGGGGCACTTTTCGTCGTATTCATACAAAGAGGAACGAAACAAGGCTTATACGATTTTGTCGTTGCCATCGTTGACAGAATACTCGTATTACACGAGTAGTACGTATACCGGCTTTCGCGCGTTGACGTCACAGGGCGCTCGGGTAACTTCGCATTCTCTCGGCGCGTTCTTGCCGAGACGAAAAGAACAATTTTAAACTGCTATATCATTGTTGATTATTGGAAAAAAAAGAAAAATACGATGCTTTAAAAACCGCACATGATCTTTACAATGAAAAAAAAAAATTATTTAATGACCCAATAACAATTTGCAAAAAAAAAGATTTGGCATCATAAGAAAAGTAAGAAAATAAAAATGATTTTTCAATACCATCATTTCTCTTCGTAAGAATTCGTAAGATTTTTATCTCGGCGAAGTTTTCTCTTTTATTACTATTTTCACAAATATGCATTTACTTTTTACACGTTTTATTTTTATATTTACTTTACAATTGATTTTTATCGTAGATTTTTTTATCTTTCACAAAGTTGCCATATTCATTGAAAATTTATTTTCGATTTCGCAATAGTACGGATCTGTGCACGAAGGGCATTGAAAAATACAAAATCTCTGTGTGTATGTTCGTGTTTGAATAACACACGAAAATATCAATTTTTGCCCTCAGCGTGTTCTTCTCTCGTCGCGCGTACCCACGAAGAAACCAGTTTTTCCGTTTTCGAAATGCGCAGCTGACGATCTTACGTAATATAAATTTAACCGTTCCTTTTCTAGTTTCTTCTGCTTATCCCTCCTCCCCCCGCCCCACCATCCCTGACGCGACGCGTCTAGCCGCTGGACTTTGGACCGTATGGATTAAAAAAATATATCGTTGCGGCCGTTTTTGAATGAAAATAATACTTGTCGCCGGAATGACGTGCGGATCTAGCTGTAAGGGGGACGGAGGTCGGGGATTTACGTCTCGTGAGTTCACGTGGCACTTCCCAGTGTTATGTATTATACAGAACGGCTATCTAAAAACGACGAGTTATCGCTGAGACGTGATTTATTGTTGATTTGATAAGAAACTTTCAATCCAATTTCCTTATTAGTCACGTGTCTGTTTAATTATCAACTGTGTGTGTGTGTGTGTTGTATATTTTAATATATAATCAAATTGTTATACATTTAGATATATCCATATTAAAAAATGACATGACGTTGAATGCTGTTGAAGTTTGCATCGTTGGAATGCAACGAAAATTCTTCTTTATTTCTTTTTTTTTTCCATTTTTAATGTTATCCAAAATATTTTAAGATAGAGTTAGGTTGATAGAAAAAGTGTATTTTTTTTTGCGTTTTCACCTCTTTATGAATTTTTTTTTTACATGACGCCATTTTATTTCTTATAGATACATTTTTCGTACATCATCTAGAAAGTTCAAAGCACGTTCCGTAATTTTTTGAACCACTTCGGACGGATAGTTTGGTCGGATGGAAAAGCCAAATTTCCAAAATCCGTACATCTGATAAAAAAAATTCTAATCTGTTTATTCTTAATTCTTATCCAATCCGTAAATTTCCGTCCCAATGAAAAAAATCGTCAATTACAAACATATATAATTATTCTATTTATGTATTTTGTTTTTTTTTTTGTGATCGCTCGTTCCTTCCTGCGTAATGAACCAAGAATTAAATAGGCGAAAAAAAAGAAACTATTGAGAAAAAATCATTTCGATTTACCTGCTTGCGGTTCTGCCGATCCGATCGCCCGAACGAAAAATTGCAAAATTTCCATACACATGAGAATGATAACTAAACAAACGCGCTAAACTTGCCGCGTCAGTTGAACATTTCGATTGCCGACGAATACAAACAAAAAAAACAGGTCGTCGAAGAGATACGATTTTCTTTTTGTTGACTTTCGCAACGCTTAATTTACGCGCGCGCACGCGACGATGAGTCAGGTTTGTCAAAAGGGAAAAAATACCTTGCCGCCCCCTCGCCCCCCGTCCTGATTGAAGTCGCTTATATTTGTCCTTATCTAAGAAAAGAAAAACGAAGCACTCAAGGGCGCAGACGGGTATGTCGTTTGAGATCGTACATCGATAAGAGAGCCTAGGTAGTGGTAGAATAAAAAATAACTTTATCGATGGTTGGATAACAGTTTGAAGATCATTGTCGTCGTCCCTCGTCTCGTTGCCTCCGCGGTTCTATCGGCTAGAGTCTTTTTTTCGGAGGCGTGTCCCTCGAGTCACCAACGGAAATTTGTGCCTCCTGATAACCAACAGATTTAATTGTCGAATTTTTCGACTCGAAGATGAAAGACAAAAAAAAAACTAATATCTATGTATCAGCAATTTCGAGTGAGTTTCATTACGAAACGACTTTTTTTTATTTTTATAAGTATACATTTTTTGTCATTGCATGTAAAAAAAAGGTCACGTATTTCCAATATTTTTGGATTCACTCGATTATTGAATTTTAACAGCTAGTTGAATTTTTCGCTTCTTCCTCGACGTCCTTACTTTTCTTTTTTTTTCCTAGTTCACTTTACTGCACATCGTTATGCTTTAATTGCAATTCTGTTTATTGACATTATTTGTTGCAAGTTGCAAGAATTTTAAGATCAAGCCTGGAGTGAAATTAGACCATTTTTTATCCTTCGCTCAAATGAAGCATTAACGTCTGCAGAAGATATTTTCCTGTAAGCGACCGTGTTGAATTCATATATTTATAACTACCAAATTATTTAGAGAAAGATTCTAAAATAATTATTTTGTAATAATAATTATTTTATAATAATAATTATTTTATAATAATAATAATTATATTATAATAATAATTATTATTTTATAATAGTTATTATTATTCTATAATAATAATAATAATATTATAATAATAATTATTACTTTCTAATAATAATTATTATTTTCAAATAATAATTATTTATTATTATTATTTTCTAATAATAATTATTGTTTTCTAATAATAATTATTATTTTCTAATAATAATTATTACTTTCTAATAATAGTTATTATTTTCCAATAATAATTATTATTTTCTGATAATAATAATTATTTTCTAATAATAATTATTATTTTCTAATAATAATTATTATTTTCTAATAATAATAATGATTTTCTATTAATTATTTTCTAATAATAATTATTCTACCAAGAACTATCATTCCTCAAATTTTCAACAATTTTGACGACTTTTTAACATCCATACCTTAACTGACGGGTATTTAAAAATCGGCGCATGTTTAAAAACCTACATAGTATTTACAGCATTTGAACTTTATAATCAAATATATTTCTCGACTTTGCCGAATCAAAATCTCTTCATAAAACGTTGTACCTTGAACGTATTGCACCGTGTAAATAGCCTGGAGCGTTTCCTTAAGCGATAGTCAGTCGTGCCAATGGCATCGAATGCCGCTGTTGCCAAGTCTATCGGTTATTTTTATTTTTTTCTCGAATAAAATTGCATCATATTTATATTTAATTGCAATAATACACTTTTACATGAAATTTTATTCGCAATAAATTGGCAACCTGCCGAAAACTCGTATTTTCATCTTCACTCTCGCAGCTAAAGAACGGTATCGAAATTCCTTAATTTCTCTTTTTTTCCCCCCCGAGCGTTCGTTGCCAGTCAAACGAGCGACTAAAGCGCCGATAAACAAACGAAAAAAAAAATGAACGGCGGATATTTACAGCATCCTATCGTTCAACTGGGCAATAAGCGACGCGCTGTTACTCAATTCAATATTTTCCATTTCGAATCTTCCAATCATTTAAGTTAAAGTCGTTCAGTGGAGCAGGCAAAAAAAAAAGATGGAAGGCTCAGTTGTTCAACGATTCGCGAATCCCACGTGTACACCTGTTGCATACCCGCGCAAGGACGGTTGATTGCTTGACTAGTCGTCAGCGAAAGAGTACGAGAGAGCTAGGAGATAAGAAGAGAGCGAGGGCGAGAAAAATTAGCATAGAGCAGGACGTTTCGAATTCTCACAGCTTCGTGAACGCTCTATCGTGTCCGGCTTACATAATTCGTGTTTTGTCGAATGCTTCGGAATCTTTTTTTTTTTTGAACTCACGACGTGTAGAGGCCGGTAGCGTATAACTCGAAGAAATCATTTCGATGTAACCGGCCGAACAAGTTTCTCTGTATAGAATTCTCACGCATTCCGAGGGCTTTCTTCGACGCCGCGGGAAAAGGGAGGGAGGAGGGGGGGAGGGGGGGTAGATCGTGCAACGGGATTGGCTAAAAAAGGAGGCTGTGTCAGCCGCGCCCCCATGCCAAGTTCATACAACACTATTCTTCACCTCCCCTCGTTGCCGAACCTTCGTTATGTTGGAACAAATTAACGTACGCGCGTGTAAAAACAGAGATAAAAAAACAAAAGTCCTCGATCTAATAATACGACGACGCGCGCGAGCGCGCGCGCGCGGATACACGTTGCTCGCTCATCGTAACTCGACGTGGGAAAAAAAAAAAAAAACACTTTGCAACTCACCCGCAAAAGGATTGAACCGTAGTTGCGACGATTTTTCCGCTACGAGGCGAGAAAATTCGTTTCCAAATATTTCGTGCGTCCGAACAAATGATTTTCTCTTCGTTTAGTTGTAGAAAAGAAAAAAAAAAACTAACGTGAAGCACTAATGATGCGACAATCTGTTAGCCACGCACAAAAACTTTCGCGAAAGAACGTTTCAACGTTCCGCGATGCGAGACAATCGCGTGACACACTTTCCGATTCTTATTTTTTTTTTTTCTTTCTTTTCCGAGGAGTGCAGAGCGAAACAGGGAGCACTCGAGAGAACAGAGCCGCGTGCTCACGAGCGCTACAACCTCGCACCTCGGAACGAAATTGCCAACTGAACAACTGATTTACGAAACGGCCGTCCACCGAGCGCCGTTGCCACTTTTACTCGTCAAACTTGTGGGCCAGTGCGCGTGCGCGCGGCTTCGTGAAAATTTGTCGTTTGAATTATCGTCGAACTCTTTTTCCTTCCCTAGTTAAACGTAAATTTTATTGAGGACTATCGCAAACTTGCTACTTGACGATCCACTATAAATGCGACATCCGGATTTTATTTGAAACAAAAGTCATTTTCGCACGTACTGTCGCGTCGCGCGTGCGCGCGCGGTAGCGAGACTGCAGAGGTCCTCGCGAACGCTTTTACAGAGAGAGATACGTAACCTCACTTTTCCGTCAGATTTTCGAATACGCGGACATACGCTCGTTTATTTATACGACAAATATTTGTATCGATACGATAAAAACGTGCCGGCTTTCATCTTTCCTCTCGTTGGGAAATGTTTGATTTTATTACGGAAATTACAAACGCGTGAATGCCTAACAAAAAGTTACCACCGATTCAGGACGATTTGTTTACGAGGTCAGATGAGATTGTTTACGGATCTTGTTGCAGAGCGAAAAACAGAAAATCAACAAAATTTCAATCCACTTTATTTAAAACTCGATTTTCAATATTGTTGGAAATTATGTGTTTTTAAATAAATTGTTCCTTGTGTGTGTGTATGTATGTGCGATAGATTTGCTTTTGTTTGGCTCCAAATCGGTAGAACGCACAAAACGACGAATCCTTAAACTCCTACCACGATTTAAGGACATGCATCATACGTCCGGTCGGTAAAAATCCTACTGCCAAGTTTTCTCCTAGACGAATCACAATTCGGGCAAACGAAGAGAAAGACGTTGTTCGTCGTGCAACAGAGCGGAAAGTGTTTCTCTTCTTTTTTCCAAAATATTAGCCGTCTCGGAGAAGACTGGGAATCGGCAAAACAGCTATCTCTCTCTCACACTCATGGCTGCTCGGACGGTGTGATACATGGCCTTAAATCCTGCAAATTCGTACGAACCGACTAAATTTTATTTCAAAACAATCGTACAGGTTGCCCAACAACTCGACAAGTATGCCAAAGGTGAGTGCATAATAGTAACGATCCGAGAAACAAAACAAACTGCTCAATTTGGAATCAAATTTCGAAAACTCTCACCGAACGTTGTGCAATACGTGAAAAAATGGAAAATAGCTGAACGCTGGATCAACGAATAGCAATCGAGCGATAGCGATCGCTCTAATAACGGATAATTTTGTTTGAACCAATTTTCAACTTTCAGATGGAGGTGATAGAGTACGACGACGACCGGGGAGGCTGGACGGACGATATGAACAGGGGCAGCGACGATCCTGGGGGAGAGGACGCCCTGGAGAATCCCCAAGAAGTTCTCAATCAGTGCTTAGAAAAATTCAAGTCTAACGACTATATAATGGAGCCAGGAATATTCACCCAACTGAAAAGGCAATGAATTTTCATCAATCTAGTCGTCACGACGGGACCTTAGGGAATTTTAATGCCGTTTCTCAAAGCAAACGAAGTAAAGCGTCTTTTTTCTCGGATGTTACGGAAGATATATTTCATTTTGAAAGGAATGAGATTTAAAAAGATTGCAAGGGTACAAGGGAAGAACCATTACGTTCGAAGTGTTCCGCTAAATTGTTCTTTTTGCCGAACGTATTTGCAGGTATTTTCAGGCCGGTGGCAATCCCGAGCAAGTAATAGAGCTCCTCTCGAAGAATTACACGGCTTGCGCCCAGATGGCGAATCTGCTGGCGGAGTGGCTGATCCTCGCGGGTGTCAAGGTGACCGATGTACAAGCGATGGTGGAGAACAATCTCAAGGACATGATCGTCAAGACATTCGATCCGAAGAAAGCCGACAAGATTTTCACCGAGGAGGGTGAAGTGGGTAAAATAAATTGCGTAAAATAATGTTACAAAGGTAAAGAATTTTGTCTTAATTGTTTTTTTCTCTTTGTTGCGCAGACACCCGCATGGTTGACCGAGATGATTCAACATCCAACGTGGAGATCTCTCATTTACAGACTCGCAGAGGAATATCCCGATTGTCTGATGCTCAACTTTACGATAAAGGTACATAGTTTTATTTTTTCTTTTAGGAGAAGCACATTAATTACGTGAGCTCCAAATGGGGGGGATCTGGAAAAATCTCACCAAATCTCATTTAGGGGGAGAGGGAGGGGGGTGGCGATAAATGAAAATTTCTAGTCAACTTTGTAATTCAGAAAATATAATATTATAACATTCTGTAAGGTGCAAGATGCAAATATGGACACCTTGAGGCTTGAATCATTCTAGAAGGGAAAATATTTTAAGAAAACAAGAATAATAATACCATTGTAATTGCTTTATTATATTTGCTAACGATCAGATTTATTAAGTATATATATCCTTTGTGATAAACTTTTTTTTTAACTCGTAAAATGTCGATATTTACAGACGGGTCTGAAAATATGGGCAGGCACGAGTACATATTTACAGTATGAAGCACGAGTACATATTTACATTTTAGGAGACCGAAAATTAGATGATTTTTTGGATTTTTTTATTGTGAAAAAAAACGGAAGTTTCCGTAACTCTGACAATAATTTATTCATATTTTAATACATCTCTGGTAATGTTTTCAAGTTATTTCATGCATTAATTAAGGTGTAATCCGCTGTGTCCCTTGGCGTGTCCTCATCGTCGTTGTCGATTTGCGGGAATTGTGCAGCTCGCAATTCGCATCTGAAATAGTCCAACAAATTTTTATACATTCTTGAGATGTTTTTTAAGAACATGAACCTAAATTTTGAAAAAAAAAAGATCGAGAATTGTATGTTGGAACGTGTTTGAAAAAAAAATGATCGATTTTTAGCATTTTTTTCCCAGCATTTTGCAATAATAAATATGTTTTAAACAATCTAATCTTTTCAACTTTAGGTTCATGTTTTAATAAATTACATTGTGTAAACGTGTTTTAAATTTGAAGATGATCCATCAATTCGTTTTTGAGTTATGATTCCCGAAAATTGAAAAAATTGCGTTTCGAGAAAAACACGTTTATTGTTTTACAAACGAAAAACTCAAAGTCAAATGTGTTTAATCAAGTGATAAAGTGTCTTATCGATTAATCAGCGATTCCAGCACTATACAGCGGTCCTTTCTCTTCCTCATGTAACTCATTTGAAGCTTGCATTTCCTCTTTACGAGCTTTTCGAGCTTCTTTTGTCTCTAATAAACTTTTTCTACTTTGCCGAGCCACGCGCATCTGATCCATTTGCTCGACATATCCGTAGTTCTGCCTGCCAACTACGATTTGGAGTTCATTCATAACCATGAGTGGGGCTGAATTTCCTTCATTGCGCTAATTTGCTGATTATGCCGGAAATGAATTTGATTTTTCTCAACGTTAAAATCTGTATTTCTTTTGTATTTTCGCCAGTTAATATCTGACGCTGGATTTCAAGGTGAAATCACGAGTATTTCGACCGCGGCCCAACAGATCGAGGTATTTTCCAGGGTTTTGAAAACGGCCATAGCGGGATTTCTCCAGAATACCGAGAACTGGCAATCGAGTATACAGGAGTGTGCGGTTAGTGAAAAGAAGAAAAGACAATCGACAATTTCACTTCGATCGCAAAATCTCGATGACTACTTTTGTTTGTTAATCAGAAAATGGTTTGCCACGGTCAGCACACTTACGTCTACAGTCAGGTATTGCTGCAGATATTGGCGCAGGAACCGCGAGGAGGTTTCATGATGAAGAGGCTCTCGCAGGAGATAACAAAATGCGCCCAACAAAAGTGACTATAAGCGACAACAGTTTCTACATCGAAGCAACAAAGGAAAACGCATTTTCTCTATAATGACCTTGTTTTTCTATTTTTTTCTATCCGTATCAATCGTCACAGCCGTCACGACGTAACGCCGATAACAATGGCGTTGAACGGTGCCGCGGGAAATCCAGGCGCTTGTCTTGCTCTCGCCTCGATGCTCTCACGTAACACTTTGAATCCCGCGGACATAGCGACCCTTTTCCGTCAT
This sequence comes from Ophion ventricosus, assembly GCA_963932345.1. Lineage (NCBI taxonomy): Eukaryota > Metazoa > Arthropoda > Insecta > Hymenoptera > Ichneumonidae > Ophion > Ophion ventricosus. The sequence goes on along the minus strand of OZ010723.1, from coordinate 14,276,670 downwards.
TATTCGGCACCGGAACCGCCGCCGATCGAGCTCGTCAGGAATCCCCAATTTCTAGGTATTTCTTCGCTCCATTTACGCTTTTTCGAAGAAATTCATTTTTGGAAATACTCCCGAACTGTTCGATTAAAAATGAAATATTGGGAGGGGAAAAAGTACGATAAAAAAAGTGAACACGTTATGTCGGTTATATTTACTTTAGTGTTAAAGTTAAAAGAATGCGAATCTTTCAGAGCTACTGGTTGACGCCCTGTTCAAACCCGGTGTCAAATTGAATCCGGAACACAAGTCAAAGTACATTTATCTTCTCGCTTACGCCTCGAGCGTCTGCGAGACGATGCCCAAAAAGTCGAACGCGCGAAAAATCAACAAGGACGAATTGAAGACGACGATTCAGGCGATTGAGAAAGTTCACAATATATGCAACGTCAATAAAGGATCTACGGAGCTCATTGCCGAGCTCAATACGCTGTATCAATGCATACGGTAATTGAAACTTTGCGCGTATTCGTCACGCCACTTGGAATTTGCCATTCTATCGCTAGATATTGTAATAATGCGTTAAAATCGTTAAGAGGAAGAGCGTAAGCCGAATCGCCAAAAATATTTATTCATTATTAATTCCTTGAGATCAATCTGATCATTGAAGTTCCTAAAGGTATTTTTCCAAAGTCCAGCCGCAGCTGAATACAGGGTGTCTAATTTTGACCAGGACTGAGATTTTATGACATTTAAGGATTTTTAGGGCAAGGATTAGGGATTTTTTTTCATGACTTTTAGTATGACTTTCTGGTATAAAATTATAGTTCATAATTCTTTGGTGCGACTAATTTTCTAAATTTTTATATTTATATTCTGCTCTATGAAACAGATGTGTGTTGTATGCCAATAAAAAGTATACAAAATAAACGAAAAGTCACTAAACTTTACAATTCCATGTGTAGTAAAGAAATGTGAGACAAACATCATTTAAAGTTTGCTGTAAAGAAATATATTTTGAGAACATCTGGAAAAATATAACATACATTTAGGAATTTTGAGTAATTTCATGTAGTCACTTTACACGAATAACAAAGAAAAACTAATATGTTGAGATAACGAATGATTTTTTTTTACTACCTTTTTTCTAATACCGTAGATTATCGCAAACCCGCGAAAAATTGAAATTATTTTGGATGAATTAATATAAAAATCGGCCGCGATAATGAGCGCTGCAGAGATCTTTAAAAAATCAGGTGGACTGGTAATTTATCATGACATTTCATGACTTTTTCAGGGTCGAGTGTAATTTCATGACATTTAAGACATTTCAGGCCGTTAGACACCCTGTGAATCGCTCTCACAACGACATTTCGCTCATATCAATGATCATCTTTAAAAAAAAAAATTTCAACCGTCTCATTGCAGATTTCCCGTGGTGAGTTTCGGGATAATTCGTTGGGTCGAGTGTACCGTGACGGAACCGTCGTACTTCAAGCTCAGCACGGAACATTGTCCAGTTCATTTAGCTCTGCTGGACGAGGTGGTCAGCTGTCATCATCTTCTTCATCCCAAAGTTTTGCAGCTGCTCGTAAAGCTGTTCGAGAGTAAGCAAGACGAGCTTGAGATTCTCGTACAGGTAAATTTATCCAGGGATGAGGAGGAGCCCGGCGACGTCACGCGAATAATGCGCACGTGTAAAATTATTATTGGATCAATGAGATGATAAATTGTTACGTTTTAGCTCGAGATGAAGAAGATGCTGATCGATCGAATGGTGAATCTTCTGTCACGCGGTTGCGTAGTTCCCGTTGTCTGTTACATAAAGCAATGTTGGCAACGGGGCGACACGGACGTGTCCCTCATACGATATTTCGTGACAGAGGTACTCGAGGCGATCGCACCGCCGTACACCACCGAGTTCGTACAATTGTTTTTGCCGATGGTCGAGAACGAGGAGATAACGGGCACGATGAGAGGCGACAGCGACAACGATCTCGTTTCCGAGTTTATTGGTAATTTTTTGAATAATATTCGGTTGAATTTGCATTTCCTTTTGGAGTATTCAGTAGTCGATACTTTAGAGATTTAGTCGCCAGTTTTTTTTTATTTTTTATTTAAAGCAATGACCTTCCGATTATGCGCATATTTGAGCTACGGAAGGCTACGACGATGCTTGGTCACGCACTCGACTGCTTTTTTTTTTGTATTCGTTGTTTGCGCAATTATTCTAATTTCCAGCAAGTTTGTTGATACCGAATTATCTTACAGTTCACTGCAAAGCTCATTGCCCCGTCGGAAGATGACGATACAAGGATTGATCTCGGACAGACCAATAAACTACGGACGGAAAACAAAATCGAAATCCTACTACGATGTTTTTTTTATCTTTTCTTTTTACATTATAATTATTTCACATTACGGTATAGGCAGTCGTTACATATGCGATTAACGTTGGATCAAGTGTACATAACAGATGAGGAATTCGTTAAAAGATCTACCGGAACTGCTGGTACTGTGATTTTATGTGGCCTCTGAAACAAGAAACACAACGTCCTGTTTGAGTCTCCGTTTCATTATTCACCAGCTGGAAAATCATCGAAACTCGGTCATCATTGAGCGCTTGAGCTCTCGCCTCATTTGTTACAATCTTTTTCACGTTCGCAGAGCGAAACGTTGCTCCGTTTCGAGGTTGCTCGATTGTTAAGGGAAGAGAAAAATTAATTTACGAAAATGTTCGCATTGATACTCTTCGCTTACTGATTTTCTTTTTGTACAAAATTTTGCGATCTCGCAGAGGCTACGGCAAATTTGTTTCCGCGATTTTTATGTAATTGAATAATGGTGACCGTATGAAATGGGATGTGACGAAAAAAAATCAACTTTTACCCCTTTAAATGATAATATCGAGTATTAAAAAAAATACATGCCAAGCTCTCTAACTCGAGCCTAGGTGGTAGCAGTTAATATTTTCCTCGTTTAATTAAGATAGAAAATTCACAGGTTACTATCAAACTCCAATAAATGAACAAACTCATTAATATTTGTCATTTTTTCCCAGTTGAAGATTCTCAAAGCTGACTTCGACAGTACATTTTTTGTTTTGTTTGTCTCGATATTGTTTTTACACGAATTGAAGCTATTTGAAAAATGCCTTTATAGTTTTGGACAAGAATACACGTACTTTCTAAATAGCTGTAATTTCTGTAAAAATTAAGAATAAGTCAAGTAAAAATATGAGAAGTTACTTGTGTAAAGATTAGGAGAAAACGCTTTTTAAAGCTATAACATTAATTGGTTATTCAGTTATTCAAGTTGGAACGTATGGAGCGAATTTCCTGTGAATACCTTGGATGGAGAAAAAATTATCGAGCGCTCGAGACTTCGACTTAGCTTGGATTAACTTAGATCCGAGTTAGAGAGCTCAAATTTGTCATTATTTTTTGTTACATCTGTTGCTATAGTTCGAAAGGGTAAGAATTGATATTTTTTATCGGCTCGGTCTTCACGTTGACCGAAACAATGTTATTTCGAGGAGTTTCGGTAATCGGATTTTTTTTTTTTTCTTGACACTGTACAATACGGAGACTGAGTTGAACGGATCAATAAAGTTTGATTAGCGACGAATTGGTGGTTACGATATTCGTAGCAATTCACTTTCCTCAATATTGCTAAAAACCATGCGAGAGTTAAAAAAGAAACTCTGCAAAAATTCAATTTCACGAATTTAAAAGAACATTCGTTAATTCGTAGCGGTAAATTCAATGCGAGTTAGTTAGGGGGAGGGGAAGGGGCACACGAATCATTCTTTTTGGACAATGTAGTGACGTTAGATCGAGCCGATTGAGAAGAACTTTTCCGAACGTTGTTTTTTCCACAAAGAAAACTTTGCCGTATCGACACATTGGATCGTTCGAGTGGAAAATTATCGAGAATACTTGTCGAGCAAAATAAATATTCATATGAAAAGTAGAGTCGTTAAACGGTTATGGTTCAATTTAATTTTTTCTATCGTACTTCAAAGTTGAACCAAAGTACTGGCCTCTTTTTTCAGATATGAGCAGCAAAAAAAATTCCAGTCGTACCAGGGCTATAAAAAAAAACGTTTAAATTGACTCGTGTTATTCTTGTATTCTAGAAAGATTATTATTATCGAAATTGACTCCTGGCCATGTTCGTTTTCACGACATAGAAATTGTGCACTGCTAAATCTCTTCTCCGGATTTATCACAGCGACTCGGCAATGTACTTTCCTTCTCTGAACGGACACAATTACGGATAGCAAAAAAAACTCATGCATGGACAAAAAACACACTCTGGATGCGATCTCTCGACATCGCACACTTTCTTTCGGACTTACTGAATCGTGTGAGTAATCATTTTTCAGCTGTAAAATAAAAGTTGATCAATACAGGAACTGGACGACGTACCGGAAGTGAAGATTCGAATAATAAATCGCTTTAAAAGATTGAAGTTTGAATCGTTGGAGTGCGATGAATTTTTTTTTTACTTTCTCAATTTTTTTTAGCTAATGTTAACTTCCAAAATTTCTCAACCATTTTTTTAAAATACTCATCGGTAGATCTGCATTTACAATTTGCAAAAAAGATTTTCTATCGTCGTAAAAATGAAATAAAAATGTGAATATGAATTTTTTTCGTGTTCCAATTATGCAAACTTCATGAAGTCGATGAAAGAACGAGCTGTATAATATTCACGAATTTCATTGACAAATATTTCCATCTCTCTCTCAAATATGTGGAAAATAAAATATTTCCATTGTGTTGATAAAATAGCGATAGGAAGAGAAAAAAACTCGAAAGTAGAAAATGAATTTTTCCGTATAATATCTAAATCGAAATTAACAGATCGCACGGTGCGGTAAAAAGGACAATTTTTAATTTCTACTTACTGACAGCCTTGCCGTCTTTCCACTGGGTGAACTTGACGTTGGAATCATCCCTCTTGGCTGCCTCCGCTCGGAGATCCGCCTTCAGAGCTTTGCGGAGTAACCTTGCGGCGATCTGCGAGTAATTGACGTAGCTGCAAAGAAAAAAATAATAATAATTTATCAAAAATATGAGAAACACTCGAAACATCGTGAGTAATGAAATTTTCAGTGAAGAAAAATGAGATTTTTCATAAAAATTTCGTACTCCAGAAAAAAGTTCGTAGGTTACATAATTTTACGGCAAACAATTTGGAGAACGAGAATACTAATTGTAATGGATTTTTCATTTTTACGGAAAGAAGCCTGATCTCGTTTGGATTAACTCACTTTAATCCGGCTTGTCTCCAGGCTGACATTTTAAGCTTTTTATTTTCTGCTTAGCCGAACGAAACGTAAGCGATGTTCTCTTTCAATGGAGAATTTCGACGAGTCCCGTGTTACGCATGTGCCGAAACTCCGTGCCACTCCGTGCGAAACGGGTGTGCGCGAAGTGACGGGTGGCGCCATCTTCTGTCTTCTCCGCGGTTCCGCATTTTCACGCGCGCGGCAGCACGAATCGCGATGTGTTTTCCGGTCAGAACTTTGACGGGTTCCCGGTGCCGCCGCATTCGCCATTTTTTTGTTCCTTCTCTATTCGCTCGGTGCCCTTACAACGCGGAGACGTCTCTTGTTTATTTCTTCTCGTATCATTTACATCTCATCCCACAATCCCACTCGTCGTTCGACTCCACATGAAAAAAAAACGAAGCGGTCGCGATGGCGAAGCTCCCTCAGGGTCGATTCTGTAACTCGTAGCGACAGTTTTCGTCATTGTAGCTCGCGGCAGCCAATGAGAGACGCCCTTTCTGCTGTAATCGTCCACGCGATTGGCTGTTACGATTTATCATCGACAACTGAAAGAGCCGATACCGAGTTACCGAAGCGACCCCCTGATCTGTTCTCGAAAGAATCGTTTCATTTTTTACCTACGTTTTTATATGAAAATATTTCACTCGTGTCGTCTTTATCTCACTTTTTTAACGGTATAAAAACATCAGCAAGAAACTTTTCATAATACAACGGGAGCCCAAAAAATTACGCTATCCGCGAAAAAAAGTTGCGGGGATGTCGTCGAATTGTTCGTCGCGAAGACAGAAACAATTTGGCGGACATTTAGGCAGAAAAATCCCAAGGCCCTATGATCAAAGAGATTTTGCGAAATTAAGATGGCCGGAAGTTCGCAAAATTTTCACGTATTTTCGTAATTGGCTAGAAATGTTTCGGGGCAACTATGCGAAATGCTTTCAGCATTTCGGATAGATGCGTAACTATATATATATATATATATATCTTTTTTTTTCACTCGTTACAGGAGAAACCTAACAATGCACGAGACTTTTTTCGAAAATTTAAGGACGCTTTGTCTTCAGCTACTAAAAACAGCAAATTTGAAGTTTTTTTTTTAACGCGTACAATGAAAGCAGTAAAATATTGAATCGGAAAACTTTGTTATACTTTTAACCCTTCGTGGTCACACATCCAAATTCAATCGCGGTCGTCACTCACGCTTGGGTCAATTCTACCCAGGCAGTTTTCAAAAAAGTATTGTGACGAAACTATTCGTCCGAAGTGATTTAAAAAATTACAGAACATGCTTTGAACTTTCTGGATGATCTACGAAAAAATTATTTATCAGAAATAAAATGGCGACATGTTTAAAAAAAATCATAAAGCGGTGAAAACGCAAAAAAGACTCTTTTTTTGTTCAAAAAATCATAGTTCCGTGAATTTTCAACATTTTTACCTAAAATTTGGACGTGATACTCCTTAGATATGCTACTTTTGGATAAAAATAGTAGCATCGTGCGCGTTGCAAAAAAGCTATTTATACCGACATGTGAAGAGGGTAAATTTTATGGTACGAGGTGCTATTATTATAATACCACAGCAAATATTAATAATTTCAAAAATGAAAAATGTCCACTTCTCGTTCCGTGCACACGCGTCATACTCGCGACACAAGCGCCCGTGCGTGCGTATGAAAGTGAAAGTGTGAAAAGTTCTCGAAGATACGACGACGAGCCCGCGCAATAGAAAATAATTTCGTGCATTATGCGCACGGGAGATAAATAACGTGTATCCCGGATGAGTTTCGTAGGATATTCGATGAAATCGTACATAGTGAGGGGGAAAAAAAAAAACAAACAAGTTTATGAGTAGCGGAAGACGCAATAGACAAAATAGATCGTTACAAAGATTCGAGCGATGGCAAAGAACGGCGTACTTGTTTACAGTTGCTCGTGACGCGTGATATCCAAAACACAAAGAAAACCAAAACAAACAAGATACAAACGGACTAGTAAGTTGATGAGAAAAAAAAATGTGACACAATATTGTAAGAGCTCAAAAACCAAATAAGGAATCTTGAAAAACGTGAAAAAAAAAAACACGATAGATCGATGAGGGCGATTCGTCGATGGAATCGGCATGAAAAGTTCAAGTAGGCCATGGTTTTTTAGCGACGTTTAACACGCTTCGAATTCTTTCGGCCCCGCGATGATAATGATGATTTCGTGTGCGGACGTCGCGCTGTGAGAGGTTATGCACGTAACGCGTTGTTCGCACGCTCGTAAGGACACGTTATTACGCAATAAATAAATAAAAGAAAACAATGAAATGCCCATAAACCGAGTAGAATGGGGCACGTGCGCGCGCGCTCTTTCGCAGTTGGTACGTTTTGATACGAAATTCGGTTAAATATTCATGATACGCCCTCCCGTTAGAGAATTCACGAGCTCTCGAGCGAGAATCGGCGATTGTCCAATCGGCTCTACGTAAGCGGCGGCGTTTATTTTTTTTCGTAGTGTCCCGTACGATTTATCGATGTCATGCGTTTCAACAGCGATTTTTAGGGCTGTGTGTGTATGATGATTTTCGTCAGGTCCGATCGTTTCTCACACGACAGTTCACGCGTTCCGGATAAACCTTTGGCTTGAGAATCGAAAATAGGGTTAATCGATCAGTGAATGGACGATTAATGAAATTATCGAATTCGAATGGATTGTAAGATGAAAATATTGTCGAAACAAACTTTTTCAGTGCTATAGGGGGACGTCCATTAATCACGTGAGCTTCAAATGGAACGGGGTTCAATGAAAATCTCACGTAAACTTTGTAATTCAGAAAATATACTATTATAACATCTTGTGAGGTACAGGGTGCAAATATGGTCACCTTTGACGGAGAAAATCTTCGTCGCTATGCACGAGAGAGTTCCGGACGAATTTGGGAGGTCTCTTATCGCCTAGACTTAAACAAAGCCGAGCACAAGGGTTCGACTGCTTCGTGGCCTCGCGTCATCATCGGGCTAGATGACGACGTGCAAGAGCGAGGGCATTTCGTTTGTTTACTGATCGGTGTGCCTTAATTCTCAAAAAAAAACGGCACATAGCGAGAACTTTCATACGGCCAATTCGTCGTCAAAGATCAGGCTTGTTGAAATGTATCCATTCACGCGCTATTCGATTCGACAGCCGGTAATTTTTGCGCCGATGCAATGATTCAGCGATGATTTATCGCTTAACGAAGCCCCCAGACGAAAACAAGAACGGAGGACGAGCACGAGTGACGGACGCGTTCCCAAATATTTACGTACATATTATCGAGGTGCTATCGGAAAGAGCCATTCGTCCGATCCGTTAGGTTCCAACGAAACCCCGCTCCCTCTCGCGCCCTCCTTTTGTATTGTATTTTCTTCGTGACTCAACGAGCTGCCAAATGCGTGTACGAGATGATCGCGAAATTCGACACGAATGCATGTGCTCAAAATCACGACTTTCCAAGCCTCTGTGTTTATCGGTCCGCTCCGTCCGTTAAATGTTCTTGCTAATATTTCTATTATTTATTACTATTTACAAATATGTCACGTTGGAATATTTGATTGAGAGAGGAAATAAGAGGAATATCGAACAGGGAGCCTTCGAAATGGGGAAAAGAGTTTATGAAAGTATCAAAGGTATGAGACATAGAGGAAGTAACAGAGATGATAAAAGAGGGAAAAGAAATAATATTAATAGAAAATCTGATAGACAAGGGATTAAAAAACTTTAAAAAAGGCCATAGAGAGAAAGAGAGAGAGAGAGAGAGAGAGAGAGAGAGAGAGAGAGAGAGAGAGAGAGAGAACGAGAAAAAGAACAGATACAAAAATCGACGTATAATAGCTAATACAAAGCGTTAATAGAAAACGACGGAGCACCATGAAATTATTAGGCGGCAATAGACATTAACCTTCTAAGGACGGTGCTGGTCGATATATCGACCAGAAGTTAGGCTTGGGACTCCAATTGAGAAATTCATCGATTTTATTGATGTCTTTCATGTAAAAAAAAAGTCGATTTTAATGGAAATTTCCCCGTCCTTAAAAGGTTAATGCCTTAGGCCACTCTAGAGGCCACATAATAGGGCATATTTTGTGATTTTTTTTTCAGCCAAACCATAAAATAAATCGGAATTACAAGATAGGAGTTTTATTATACACGTAATTGACTATAAAAAATTATTTTTTCACCGCGATACATGTCAAAATGGCGACTGTGCAGCATTTTTCCGATGACGCCTTTATTTCTAGAAAGATCAACGGCCGGACCAACAGCTCCTATAATTTTTCAGTTATGATGAGACACTAAAGTTTTTTCGATTATATATAAGAATAGCTATAGAAGTACGTAGGATTTTTTTGATATATTGTTTTTTGTCAAAATGGCGCATTTCTAAAATAAAAAGCATTAAATGCCATATATATGTTTGTCAAATTTTTCAAAAACTAATACGTGATTTTTCATTCATTAAAACGTACCATAAAGTCAACTATTCATAAATGTTTGCGTTGTTGGGTTTTGAAGGGTTAATAATAATAACAATAATAAAAATGAATTGTTATCTAATTAACTAATAAATTGTTATCTAATAATAAACAACAATAATAATAACTGATAATAATAATAATAACAATATTAATTGATACTATTATATATTAATAATAATTATTAAGTGTAATTATTATGAATAATAAATTATTATTATTATAATTGCTACGCAATTCGAAACGCTTCTTCTCAATAAAATTACCCACGCTTCGTTCTATCCTGTACTCAACGTTTTTCACATTTCATCGAAGGTTTTGAATCACATGGTAAACTTTTTAACACATCTTATAACCGGTACTTGAATAACGCGGCCTAGTCGCGAAACGTGATGGAGTTGTTTATGACCCTACACGCCTATAATCTTAAAACTATCACACCTTTAACCAAACACAGGCACGCACATGTGTGTATGTGTGTGTGTGTGTGTGTGTGTGTGTGTTTATGCGCGGGTGCCCGCGCGCGTGTGTGCGATATTTGTCAATTGCGGTCAAGGTCGTGATTCGTTCGTCGTTTACTGATTATGCACGGTGCGAAGAAGATTCGCGACGGTGTGTTCGCGCTCGCCCTCTCGTTAACTCGCACGTACGAAACAAAGAGAAAAGAGAGGAAGAAAAAAAAAACACGCACGAAAAACCGAAAAAAAAGTGATTCTCGATGCGGCAAACAGATGAATATTGGGAATTGGGAGTTAGGCGTGGCAATGCTGAGAAGGCAATCGCGAACAATATCGCTTCTACTTTTATACCGATCGTTAGAAATGAAGAAAACAAGTTTTCATGGGCAGAGAAAAAATCAAGTTAAATATTGACGAATACAGGTGAAAAGATCATTGAAGAAAAAAAAAAAACACTTTGAGTGGAAATTGGAGACTTGATACTATCGCAATTACGACTGATGTTAGTTTATGTCGGTAAAAAATTTAAAAACTTGAGAATTTCACATTTTGGGCCTCATTGATCGGGAATGTATCTTCCAAATAGGGTAAACCGACCAGTGAATGGACGAATAAATGACACTATAACATTCAGATTGATTGCAAAGTGAAAATATTATCAAAACATTTTAAGTGCATTAGCTAACAAAAGATATTATTCTGATAGACGAAAAAAAATATTCGGAGTCATTGCAACAAATGATATTGGAGAAATTGATAAATAAATAGCGAAATGACTAAACCGCTAGTGAATGGACGGAATTACCAATAAATGGACACTCGACCATCAGTAAATTGGCATATAGGGTAGACAAATTCTGTGAAGAATAAAACAAATTTTTTTCTTATTTATTCAATTCTACATTTAGAGATCACTTTTTTGCACAAAAATTCTAATATTCTTATACATATGAGTATTATATTTGTTATTGCGATTTCGTAGAAAATACACGAAGCTTTTTTACGTCTTAACGTGACATTATTTTAAAAAACTACCATAGTCTATTTCGACACAGAAACGGAAAATGACATTTTGTCAAAATAAAAAGAAAATAACAAAATGATTTTATGACAGTATTCGATAAAATGTACATTGTCAATTCTTAAGAGTAATTCATTTTTTAAATTTTCAACAGATGAGCTAAACTTTTCACTCTGCTTTAAGAATCATCAGATAAAAGCATATTTCACGGGAACGAAGTTAGAATACAACACCAGTGAATAAACATGCCTAATTCTGACCTAATACAACGGATTTATTTGAAAATTTTGTAAAAATGAAAGATTGTTGCTATCTTAAATAATAAAAGTATTACTTACTCTCAAAAGTCATAAAAACTTTTGTTTTCGCTTTTAGAACGCCCTACAGTCCACAGTAGGGTGGCCAAAAAAAAAATCATTTTTTTTTCCCGATAATAGGAAGTTGTAGTGTGGTGAAAGAAAAAACCTCGCCAAAGGAGAGGGTCGTAGCTCAAAATTAAGACATGGCACAAGCGACTGTTATTTTTTTTTTTGCAATTAATGACGAAAAATCATGGTATTTATAAAAAATGTATTCAGCAAATATAATTCTGTTTGTAATAAAACAACGAACAAGAGTGTCATCATTGCGAGGTAAAAAAAATATTATTTTTTAAACAATATTTTTAAAATATTTTTTCGCGTATAATACAAGATAATGGTCGTATATAAAAAAAAAATTGTTTAAGAAATAATAAATATTTTTTTAATTCGCAATTATGACACTCTTGTTCGTTCTTTTGTTACAAATCGAATTAGATTTTTTGCATAAAATTTTTTATGAAAACCGCAATTTTTCGTTATTAATTGCTAAAAAAAAAATACAAGTCGCTTGCGCCATTTTTTAATTTTGAGCTACGACGACCACCCTTCGCGAGGTTTTTTCTTTTACCACACTCCAATTTCCTAAAAACTATTATCGCGAAAAAAAAAATACCGATTTTTATTTTCAGCCAAGCACAGCCGTATCGTAAGTTGCGCGGTGAACAATTACCACAAATTAGAAACAGAATTAGACACCTATGATCCTTTTTTTTTCTTCTAAATTACAGGGATTCAAGTTTTTATCGACAATTCATCATCTTTACTCATTTAAAATATAAATCAGCATTCGTCCATTCACTGGTCGGTATATCCTATATTTGCGAAGAAAAACAATGAGCATGCGTTATACAGTATTTTTCTTACGAATATTAACGTATATATGTCGATTTACAATTACGAGACAGCCGTGGTCGATGGAATTCGCGGGATTCCTAATCCGCGGTGCAATCAAGCGGAGCGTTATGAACCAACACCGTGTGTTTTGTGATTCATAAATGCCCCGGTAGTACATTCAAGACAAAGTACAAATACCTCTTCCTCTCACTTCATATATGGACGTTAAGAAATGGTGATTTTAACGACATTGGACTTTGCGAACCGCCCTCGTAGTCTGTTGTCTCCGTACTCAACATCACGTGAGCCTAAATGTCTTTGAAATAACATTTCGATGAATGTTGGCATATTTGTACGAATGTCATTTTAAGGACGATTGTGGCAAGATGTCAACAATTTCTTTAAAAAAAAAATACGTAGTATCCTGAAAGCAGCCAGATGTTCTGGTGTCCAATATTATATAGTTTCCATGGGTTCAAAGTATTCTTTCCCTATACACATGCACGTCTCTCTCTCATTTGCCTCTCTCCAAGCCTTCCATTGTGTACACTTGTCGTTGTCGTTCATTCGCGAAGCAATTTGCACTATAAAGTGCAACTACAATTCCTGTCCGAAACTTCGAGAGTTAACGAAAACATCAAACAATTGCACGAAGCAACGTGTCACCGATCCTGGAAGTGCATGTTTTTTTTTTCCCACGAAAATTAACGCGTTGCGATGTGCTAAGTGAACATATTCTCTCTCTCTCTCTCTCTCTCTCTCTCTCTC
>OZ010723.1:14238154-14263260 GCA_963932345.1 Ophion ventricosus | reverse complement strand
ATAGTCGTGGAATTTTTTTTACCAGATTCGAAGAAAAATAGCCAGCCCACAGTTATCGAATGTCCTCATCCAGGGTCGAATTTAAAGGCGTTGAGGCCCTGGGGCAACAATGATGTAGGGGGTCCGTAATTGTTTGCAAACAAGATAAAATAACGAGCGCACAGCGAAGTTTCAAATCGAAACGAAAAAAAAAAGAGCGGCGGTTCAGTGCGGGAACCCTTTTTTTTTTTGGTCCAGATGCGAAAAAATATTATTTATACAGCTTAACCCCGTGAACACGATTTCACCATTAATTTTTCCCAAAACCTTCAATGTTTATGAAAAAAAAATCGACAAGAGTGTGTGAAAACGCGTTTTCCCGGTTAGCTGGCGTAGAATTAGGCTTTCGAAATCCAGCCTCCTTAATTCACGAATATGCGCGCAAACTAAAAGATTGCTCATCATTTAAACATAAAAAAAAATCAAATTCTACAATTAGTTCTCTAATTAAACTATGGCACAAAAAAATATAATTAATTGTACATTTATTATTTATTTAATGTGTAAATTGTGTGTGGGGGTGTTTGTGTGTGTGTGTGTGTGTGTGATTCCAAAATGACGCGTGCGAGTTTCGTTAGCAAAGAAATTAACGCTTCTCCCGTAGCGATGCAAAGGAATCAGTCAAGCGCGCTTAAATCTCATTTTTACTCTCGCCATCTCACTCTTTCGCTCTCCCTTCCCCTTGCCGGCGCCCTGTATTTACACAGATACACATACACCTGCGCATAAGTACACAAGGGTATATAATGTGCCAGTTAGTATGAAATATATGATGCTATTCAACGACAGTAGACGATTCTGTAAGTTGAGTCTAGAGATAAGCAAACATGTCACATTGTTCCTACGGTCATAATATTTCTTTGGATGGCTTTTCAACTTTTTTTGCCCTTCTTTTTCTCAAAGACAACGTCTATCTGGGCCAAAAAGTTATGAGGTTTTGCGCGTGTAACTGAGTAGCCCGAGGAAGAGCGATGAGAAAATAATGATTTAGACGACGTAACTACAAGCACGTTTTGTTTGCTCGTCAAACAAGTGTGCGTTGTAATAAGAGAAGGAAAAAAAAAAGGAAAAAGATCTGTCAAATGCTGTACACAAAATTCAAGGAATAGTGAAACGCAGCAGTTCAGTAAAAGACAAAATAATATAGTAATCGGCTCATTTCGATAAAAACGGACCAATTTGTGGGCGTCTGTGCTTTGAGAATCGATTATATTTCTCGCGATGGATTTCATCCTTTCTTCCTTGCTCTACCACGTTGCAAAAAAAAAACAAAAATTGATTGAAACGTCGAAATTCGTGTGTCGAGCTAGAAACTGTCAATCGAGTCAACAAAAACGTGTGAATGAGAGATAAAATTTAACCGTTTCGTGGGTCTCAATGGTACAGTCCCGTCGAAAGATTTTTCGCACGTCGCGGACATTTTTTATCACAAATTATTCTCGGTTTCCATGAAAAAATGGTGGAGACTTTCCTTTCCACGCACAATTACGGAATTCATTGTGAAAAGCATGCAAGAATCATGATTCGTGATGATAATATGGAACGCCATCATTGACATTGCAATCCCAAACACGAGCAACGTTGGAAAATACCATACGAGAGAAAATAGCGAAATACTTGGAACTTGCGATATGGAAATGAAGCGCCTGTGTTGAACGAAAATCGTCAGAATAGTGCCATTCGTCTTCTCGTCAACTGGAGTGATACCGAAACAACTCATGGATGCCTTGCTGATGTTCACGTCGGGAGAGCCCGACGTGGACGTATGAACAAATGCAAAAGACAGTTATCCTGGAGACCTGCCACATCGTGAGGAAGTTTAACGAGCACCAACGATACTGGGAATTTCATGGACGCCAATAACAACAGCGACGAATACGATTTAGTTAGTTGAGGAGTTTCGACATTGATGACGAAATGCTCGTTGACCATTGAAATTTATATCACCGAGAGATTAATTTACGATACATTAATGCCTTAGGCCCTTCTAGGATTTACCAAAAATCAATTTTTTTTTGTTAAAAATGTACCTTAGTACTTATAAAATTATATTCCAAAAGATTGTGGGTGTGAGAAATCTCTAAGTAATGGATTTTTTAATTCTAACGCAACCCCTCTTGATTCATGTCGTGACTTTCTACTAACTTTAAACGCGCTTTTGTCGCAAAACTTAATAACAGCGTGCGTAGTATATGCAGACGATAGGTAGGTTTGTAGCTTTGATTTCATATGTAGGCGAAATTTTTTCTTCGCAAGAAATCATTTCAGTAGATCAGTGGATGACGAATTACGATAAAAATCATTGAGGTAGTACTCGTGATTGAGTATTTTTAAATCTATACATTTTGTAAGCGTACCTTACAATATGGCAAAAATCACTATATACATCGTTGCAAATCACAAGCAACATTTTTATTAATATTATTTAATATTAATATTAAATTAAATAATATTTAATATTTAATTTAATCTAGTATTAATATTTATTAATATTATTGTGTATATATATATTTTTTTTAGTCCTGTTAATTATTAGGATGTTGGGAGAGTGTTTTTTTGATGGTGTAAGAAAATATCCATTTATCCAAACCTACCATATTATATAGCATTGAACAATCACCGTATGCTTGTAAGATTGTTGGGTGCGATTAACATATGTGCATTATTTACGCAACTGCTAAATATATCAATAAGCAGTACTATATTTTGAGCAGTAACCATGACTATAAAGTATCGTTGTCCCCTCAGGGTAATATTGGGTGTACGACTTAATTTTTACAGATTTTTCAGCAAATTTATTTAATATAAAAAAATAGAGAACAACGAACTTAATCTTGGAAATATTGTCCATCGTTTTCTATGACCTTGCGCGCCATCTCTCAGATAACATACGAATGCCGTCGCGAAGGAAAGTTGCAGGCTTCGAGGCGATAAAGTCATCGACGAATTTACGCACATCGTCCAGCGTTTTGAACTGTTTATCCACTAAGGCGTGCTGCATTGACCGGAACAAATGGTAGTCGGATGGGGCCAAGTCTGGTGAATATGCCGCGTGCGGGAGAACTTCCCATCCCAAGTTCAAGAGGGTCTTCTGAGTCGCGCGAGTAACGTGAGGTCGAGCGTTGTCATGCAGCAGTACGACTTGCCTGCTTCCTTGCCCAGTAAATAGCCTTTTCTGATCAAGTTCTTCGCTCGATTTGTTCAATTTTCGGCTGTAGCGTTCCGCAGTCACCGTCTCACCAGTTTCCAGGAGTTTGTAATAAAGCACACCCTTCATATCCTGTCCAGGGCGCGGCTGGTCACTAAGATCGAAATCACCACTTCTAAAACGTTTGTACCAATAATTACACGTTTCATTAGACACAACGTCGGCACCAAGAACACTACAAATTGATTCCCGTGCTTTAGAAGCATTTTTTCCTTGTTGGAATTCGTATAAAATGCAGTGCCGAATGTGCTGTTTATCAGTTGCCATCGTAAACTCTGCTATTTTGAGAGATTATTTAACTCACGTAGACTTGTCGTTCGGTGTTCTGAAACCTTGCGTCCGATCCTTTCAAAACCACAAAAGACCGCGAAAATATTTCTATTTTAAATCCAATTTTAAGCTCGAAGAAAATATCTGTAAAAATTAAGTCATACACCTAATATAAAGTATGGTTGAAGCTAACATACATTTCTCTCAGTGTACAGAGACTTCCATGAAGTGTACAATAATAATGATAATAACAGTACCAATGGTAATAACAATAATAATATTATCACCAGACATGAAAGATTGAAAGTAAAAAAAAAAAACGAATATTTCTAATGATTGTATTATTGGAACAATTGTGGCTTCTGAGAGCACAAGACAATTGGACGCTACGTCAGAGCAAGGCGTCAGTAATCGCATCATTCGCGTAGCATAGACACTCGAGCACACACACCTAAATAATCACGAGGTAGTGTAATAAATAACTCTCCCAGGAATCTCCAGAGAAATACACTCTTCGTGATATCTCAAGAATTGTGTCTCATTTAACTTTATATATATATATGCACATACGTAAAATCCATACACAGCATACATAAAGGTATGCATATATGTGTGTAGGTGTTTACATTCAGCACTTTTTATTGTTCATTGTTTCGTCACTCACAATTTTTCATATGTGAGTTTTTCCTCCGAGTGAGAAGTCAAGTCTCGAAGAAAAATCATTTACACACGAGACACGTGCTTGAGAACGACATTGAGCTACTCACCCAACTGAACTGATTCGTTAATGGCAACAACCAATAAAACAGAGAGAGAGAGAGAGAGAGAGAGAGAAAGAGAGAGTGAGAGTGAGCGAGAAAGAGTGAGAGGGTGTGGGGTGGATGGAAGGAAGAGAGGGAAAAGATAATTTCATCGACGAAGAATTAAAAGAAATTTTGTTGCGACGTACGGTCATCAAGGAAAAAGAAGAAGAAGAAGAAGACGAAGCGAAAAAAATAAGAAGTACACTGTTCAATTAACTCGCGTAATTCGCGCCCTAAAGAGTCGGCAGATGCAGAGCAAATCAATAAGACTGTATATTTCGTTCGTATCCGGATTTGACTGGAAGCATCCAAATAATTTCGCATCACTCTTGTTTCGCTTTCGCGCCATTTCAACAAATTTGTCGAATCGTTCGTACGAGACAAAAAGATCTTTGCTTTCCGACTGTGATCACGTAACTTACATTTCTATTTTCTCGCTCGTCATTGTACCTCTCTCCGTTCTTTTTCTCTTTCGCGCATTCACTCTTGGTCGTAATTCATGAATTACGGACAGAAAAGTGGGCGTGAAGAAAAATAAGCAATGAAAAGTGCGCAGAAGAAACTGTATAAAAAATGCAACTTTAAAAAAATTTGATGGAGTGTCATTGTCAAAAAAAAATAGGATTAGCATTACTGCTGAATTTTTATAGGGGGCATATCGTTGAAATAATTCGTGGATGGATGGGTCCTGTGGAAATTCAGGACAGTCTTTTATGGAAAACCGTGAATATGTAACCGTAGTAAATGTCCCTAGCGGCATACCAATAGACGTTGGAATATACTCAATATTCTGCAAACACATTCGAAATCATCACTTTTATATACATGGAAGTATATTTCTATAAAGATTATTCTAAGGAAAGTCTTCAAAGCAGCGCCAGTTGTGCTGATAAACTACATTCCCTAGATACCGCGGCTTCAAAGTTACTTCTCCCGTTATACCTACACGGAGAGAATGAAAAAGTAATTTTTGTCGTGAATTTCACGGTAAAAATTACCGTGATATATTTCAATGTGGTGACAAGTGAGAAAAGCATAATAATTCGTATGCGACAAGTTTTTTTTTAACTCACGTTACAGAAAATTTCAAATACGTAGCTAAAATTTTACTATACAAGAAGGGTGGCGCGCACGATAATTTTTACCGAGAGCACAATACATTTTCCTACAACGCTCATTAAATTTTATAATAAATCTTAAAAGTAACTGTTATAAAGACGATACTTTTTTATAGACATTTTTGAAAGGCATAAAACAATAAAATGCACAGTAAAATTTCGCTGATATTATATATTTTGTAAATTTAAGTTTTCCGTATTTTGTTAAACATAAAAATTTACTAGAAAATTTGGTAAAATTTTCTATCTGAAGAAGAAATTTTATTTTATTTTCGTGAAAATCTGTGTTTTACTCGGTAATAATAAGCGAATTTTCAGGGTTGTCATCTGGTTACCGTTACTGCACGGTAATTTTTAACATTTAATTCTCTCCGTGTATAACAATGCAATACAGAAACTCAATTATACAATGAAGCCTATACGCGCACTGCCGCATATGGAAATATTCTCACAGGGAAGATCAAGGTGAAAAACGATGGAAAAAAAAAGGAGGACGGCCACGAACTCGTGCGCGTCTGTGCTCCGATTTTTAACGGGGCTCGCGAAGACGACGAGGCGCCTTGAGATAGGACCGTATGTAAACTCGTCAAGTCGCCAGAAGAGGCGTACGCTAGGAGACCTTGAGATGTTACTTTTTCTTTTTTTTTTTATATATATATAAAAAGAAAACAGATAACAATTAGTTCAAGGGTCCGAGAGTGCGTAGCTGCGTTTCAGGTAGTGTGTGTGTGTGTGTGTGTGTTTTTTTTTTCTTCGTCGAATCTCACAGCACGTGGCGGGGTTATAATTCATCGATGAGAGAAAAAAGAACCTTCGGCATTTTTGTTTCCTCTTCTTTTTTTTTTTTGCGGCTTACGGGCGAAACGAGAACGAGCGAGGTAAACGACGGACCTGCTGTTCATACAAGCCCGTATAAGAAAGCACCAAGTTCGTGTCTTTTCCCATCTTCTTCGATCTTCAATTATTCGCCCTCTCGAAATCCCTCGGAATCTTTTCCGAGCGGCGCTAGTGTCGTTTTTATTCGCGGGAGCAACGACGAGGCGCCGACCGTGACCGGTCTTCGTGATCCGGCCAATGTGGCCGATTAGAGAGGTCACAGTGTACACGCAAAGGGTGTCTCTAAATGACTTGATATTTTTTTCGTGGCGAACATGGAGTACTAATCTTTGACAACTGGCATCAGGAGGTATTGAGGTTTAGTCGTGGAGAATTACACGATCGAGCAAGGCACAGAAATTGTGAAAATTCACTACGAAAACAATGAAGTTATTGCAGAGGAATTGCCATGGTTTTGTTATCTCGTGCCGCGGCGATGTTAATTGGCCACCAAGATCGTGCGATTTGACGCCGTTGGACTTCTTTCTTTGGGCTTTTCTGAAAGGAAAAGTGTATGCCAACGAGCCACAGAGCATTCCGGAGCTCAAGGAAGCAAAGGATTCGCTCGAAACTTTATTCGCTCAATACTTGGGGATAATTCCAAAATTGCTCAACATGCCTCTATCCACAAACCCAAACAAACTTATATATGTGTCTATGTAAATACATACGTAATATGTTAATTATTGGCTGCATAAATGTTCAACATAAAATATTTTACGTATAATATTTGTATAATATTTAATTATTTATAATATTGCGTGTATGACTTAATTTTTACAGATATTTCTGCAAATTTATTTAATAAAAAAAAAAAATAGAGAACAACGAACTTAATCTTGGAAATATTGCCCATCGTTTTTTATGACCTTGCGCGCCATCTCTCAGGTAACATACGAATGCCGTCGCGAAAGAAACTTTCAGGCTTCGAGGCGATAAAGTCATCGACGAATTTACGCACATCGTCCAGCGTTTTGAACTGTTTATCCACTAAGGCGTGCTGCATTGACCGGAACAAATGGTAGTCGGATGGGGCCAAGTCTGGTGAATATGCCGCGCGCGGGACAACTTCCCATCCCAAGTTCAAGAGGGTCTTCTGAGTCGCGCGAGCAACGTGAGGTCGAGCGTTGTCATGCAGCAGTACGACTTGCCTGCTTCCTTGCCCAGTAAATAGCCTTTTCTGATCAAGTTCTTCGCTCGATTTGTTCAATTTTCGGCTGTAGCGTTCCGCAGTCACCGTCTCACCAGTTTCCCGGAGTTCGTAATAAAGCACACCCTTCATATCCTGTCCAGGGCGCGGCTGGTCACTAAGATCGAAATCACCACTTCTAAAACGTTTGTACCAATAATTACACGTTTCATAAGACACAACGTCGGCACCAAGAACACTACAAATTGATTCCCGTGCTTTAGAAGCATTTTTTCCTTGTTGGAATTCGTATAAAATGCAGTGCCGAATGTGCTGTATATCAGTTGCCATCGTAAACTCTGCTATTTTGAGAGATTATTTAACTCACGTAGACTTGTCGTTCGGTGTTCCGAAACCTTGCGTCCGATCCTTTCAAAATCACAAAAGACCGCGAAAATATTTCTATTCTAAATATAATTTTAAGCTCGAAGAAAAAATCTGTAAAAATTAAGTCATACACCCAATATATAAGACATATTAATATATAAATCATATATGTTATATGTATAATAATACACATAGAATTAAGATTACATTCAAGCGAGGGGTTGAACCCAAAAATGAAAAATAAGTCCACAGGCAATGAAGTACTCAAGAATAACGAATAAAACACAAAAACGTGAACACGAAATTGAGGACAGAGCTTGATTCACGATATATTTTGCGTACCAAATATTACATTAAATTGTATGTATTAACCATAAGATAAATGAAGAAATAAGAAATCTTGAATTGAATTATGTATAATATTTAATTGTCCTATTAAATATTTATCTACGCATGTACGAAAATAACTGGAACGATGCGTTTTTTCAAACAAGTTACCTTGGCACCGGTGACCTTGTATTTATACGAATGCTGTAAGAAAGATGAAAGGAGGTGAGAAGAAAAGATTTGCCCCGGAGACACGATCGAGGCGCGACCTCTCGATCGTTGGGTATCTTCTTCTTGGATTTCCTTCGCTCATTTCTCCATTTTATCCCTACGGGTACGCGTCTATATATATGTATATATATAGAGAGAGGAAGGATCAAACCGGTATACCGTTAATGGGAATCTCTGCCACGCTGATTATACTGGGCTCCGAATTTTTGAAGTCTCGCGTAACACGGCCTTTTCTCGATTTTTTCTTTCATTTTATGTTCTCTCTCTCTCTCTCTCTCTCTCTCTCTCTCCCTCTATCTCTCTCTCTCTCTATCTCTCTCTCTCTCTCTACAGCAGCTCGGTCTGCCGAGTGGTTTTTTTTCTTTTCTCGAAATCGTTGCGAGGAATCGGATGACGTCATTCGATGTCAGTTTTCGATTGGTGAGTGAATTTTTGGAAATTCGATTTTATTATTCACTAAATAAAAAAAAAAAAAGATTAACGGTAGGTTTTTCGGTACGTCCTGGATTTCGAGGAATTAATCGAGTAAGTTAATCACATAGTGAATTCAATGAAGAAACTTCATCGACGATGAATCGTGGAATATTCGAACGGGCTCGGGCGTTGGCGCGATGAGAGGATCGAGTTGAAAAACAAAAAAAAAATTGCTTCCCGACGTGTTTACACGTGCCTGATGCGTACAACGATAACTCGGATGATTACCGAGATATTCGTCTGACGGCGATTTTACGATGTGTTTGCTCTCGTGACATCGTTATAATTTCCTATTTTTCACTCTCTCGACCCGACGGGGGTATCTTACCCTTCCATCACAGTGACGCGGCGACGTTTCGCAACGTGACGAGTTAGGAAGCGCGAAAACAAAAGTTTGGCGGATATGCTGTGTTGCGCGAGGATGAGATCGGAGACTATGCTCTCTTATTCTTTGGTGAAGAAGAGCAGAGGTGAAGAAAGAACGTCCCAACAGCTCGGAACGATGACGTTGAAGTTTGCATCGTTGGAATGGAACGATATTTTTCTTTTCATTTTTTATTTCTTCATTTTCGTTAGTATCCAAAGCCTTTTTTATTTGCAAATTGAGGTCGTAAATTCCTAATAAGAATACGTAAAAACTTTTGAACGATTATCACAGTCCAAATCGGCCAAAAAAAAAATGGAGTCATTGAAAAGAATTAATTTTCGTTGCGTTCCAACGATGCAAACTTCAACGTAATCTCGAACGTCCCAATACCCAGGAAAGTGCCAATACTCTGGAACATCCCAATGGGCTGAAACGTCCCAATAGCCTGGAACATCTCAATGGCCTGGAACATCCCAATAGCTTGGAACACCCCAATGGCCTGGAACGCCTGAATAGCCTGGAAGGTCCCAATAATCTAGAACGCTCCAATCGTATTCAAGTTTAGATCGTCGGAATGCAACGAAAATGTATTTTTTTTTCTTCATATTCTCGTTTTTTTTTTTAACACAGTTAGGATTTGGAAGTCCCCGAAACATTTTTGAGAATCCTTATTCAAAATTTGTCATTGAAAACTGCAATGCAAGATTTTAGGTAACAATAAAACTAAAGAAATGAAAAAAAAAATCAAGAGGAATTTTCGTTGCATTCCAACGATGCAAGCTTCAAGAGCATCCAGTAGCCTGGAATTTCCCAATACCTTGAAATGTCCCAATACTCTAGAAAGCTTCACTACCCTGGAAAATCACAATAGTCTGGAACTTCCCGATACCGCAAAACGTCCCAAAGTCCCAATACCCTGGAACGTTCCAAATGTTTCATTCAAATGAATTTTCTTGATAAAATATCCATCCTAAATCAATCTGTCAATGTGAAATTGCTCAAATGGGCTGAAAATCGTTGAGCAACATTAAGAAGGCACATCCGAGTAGACGGTGAGAAAAATAGATGAATTTTTGGTATTATTATCTCAAAAACTATTTGTCCGATTTCTAAGTTTGTTTTATTCGAAAGTATGAATATTGAGATATATTGACAACATTATTTATAAATAAATATTGACTGGGAGCGCTTTTACTTTGGCTAGCGTAAAAAATGTCTCTCGTTGGGCGGCGGTATCCAGATTGCATGCAGTCGGTTGATCTGAAACAAAAATTTCGAAAATATTCTCAAAATGTAATGTATAAAGCCCTTCGCAACGTAGAATTTTTTAAACATTTTTTTTCACGAAATGGCGCCTCGTTGAAATTTACATTGATTTTTAAACCTTAATTTCCGACTTTTCTGGCTTGATGAAAAAAATAATATCTTTTATTATTTATAGAATCTTTACGGAATTTTCATTTCAGATCAACCGACTGCAGAACATGTTTTACGCCGGCCACAATAACAACGCTCCCAGTCAACATATATTTATAAAAAGAATTGTCAATATACCTCAATATTTATACTTTCGAATAAAACAAACTTGGATAAAGTCGGACAAATAAATTTTGAGATATTTCCAAAAATTCACCTCTATTTTGCCACCTTAATGTTTCAATGTATTATAAAGCACAGGAAACTCGCGCCATCGAAGCGTGTATCTTGCTAAAAAAAAAAAAAAAGAAACAAAGTACGCAATATTATCGTAGGTATATCGATTAACTTCTTATTATTTTCGAAGTAAGCGATAGCTGTTTCCGTTTGGAATAGTGACGAGTGAAACTCTACACGATGTTTAAATTAGCTAAGAATGTTTTGTACGATAATAATTTGCGTGCTTGCGCATTGGTAAACACAAAATGAATCTTGTAGCGATAACCGAGCGTGAGTCGGGATTCTGATACGCGTTCCCACAAATTAGCGACACCCAATAGTTGCGCAGTAACAAGCGTTCCTCGTGATCAAACACTTTTTTATTTTTATTTTATTTTACGTGTCTGACGTTCATGATCAATGGATTCTCAGTGCGTTGTCTGTTTCGAGACAATTTTTTTCGGCCAGCTAGTGTACAAGGACGGAATAAAAAAATCAACAGTCACATCGAACAAGTGTCAGCTGTCGTGTCATGTAATTTCAATGTCCGGCTGCCGTTGCCTTGCTCAATATTTTGGATTGATGGATTGACCGTGGAAAAAAAAACTAGAGATTTTAAATAAAAGACTGTTACCCACGTGGAAATTTCAATAGGGTTCGCTTCGGGACGCTTTCAGGTTGCCCGATTGCCCTGGTGGGGCACTTATAAGGAAACCCGATAACGCCCTGATAGAAAGTGTAACGTTCCGTCACATATGGACCTTCTTTGGCTGCCTGATCAGGCCGTCATCCGGTTGCCAGAACAGGCGTCTATAATGCTGCCTCATCAGGTCATTACAATGTTGCCTGATCAGGTCCTTATAATAATTCCTTACACGGAGAGAATTAAAAAGTAATTTTTGTCGTGAATTTCACGGTAAAAATTACCGTGATATATTTCAATGTGGTGACAAGTGAGAAAAGCATAATAATTCGTATGCGACAAGTTTTTTTTAACTCACGTTACAGAAAATTTCAAATACGTAGCTAAAATTTTACTATACAAGAAGGGCAGCGCGCACGATAATTTTTACCGAGAGCACAATACATTTTCCTATAACACTCATTAAATTTTATAATAAATCTTAAAATAATTGTTATAAAGACGATACTTTTTTATAGACATTTTTGAAAGGCATAAAATACTAAAATGCACCGTAAAATTTCGCTGATATTATATATTTTGTAAATTTAAGTTTTCCGTATTTTGTTAAACATAAAAATTTACTAGAAAATTTGGTAAAATTTTCTATCTGAAGAAGAAATTTTATTTTATTTTCGTGAAAATCGGTGTGTTTACTCAGTAATAATAAGCGAAGTTTCAGGGTTGTCATCTGGTTACCGTTACTGCACGGTAATTATACATGCTCGTACACACGCTACAATATATTTATACAAGGTCTAGAATGTATTTGTCAATATAATTTTTATTACAGAAAGTTACAAAAAAGGTTATAATCAGATTAATTAAAGATATAGAGATCATTATGAATAATGTTCCATTTATGTTTTATGTTGAAGAGTTTTTATTCCGAACCGCCCGGTTTCCTTCCAAACCTTGGCATCATCAATTACTTTTCTCACGACTTGCTCAAAGTCTTTTGACGGAAAAGAGAGGAAAATATACTCTCGTTCAATTCAAACGTCTTCTAAATTATTAGTTCGTATTTTTTGGACATGAACTTGGTGAAAAACAATTTTTTAAAGGAATTTAAGCATTGATAACGCATTAACTGTCCATATATATTTTTAGATTATACATATCTTGTTCACGAGACGATGACAGATTTTGTACTGTGTTTTGAGCAACACCTTTCAAAAACGTCAAAACTTCAAAGATAATATGCTTCTGAATGAAAATTTCGACGTAAGATATAGGAAGTTATGTGCGTTGATGAAATGCTGAGGCAGTTGTGAGGCAAGCCCCAATAGGTCCTTATTAGGTTAAGCCCTAGTAGGGCCATATCCGTATTGTCTGATTTACGGAAGTAAAAAAGGCACTCTGATCAGGCCGCAGTAAGGTAGCCTTCTTACTGGCGTACTACGGTTTCACCGATCCGGTCGGCTTCCGGCACCGATCAGGCGTGCCTCACTACGGCATTCCAGACTGCAGCATGATAGTGGCCTGATCAGGGTTCAGGCTGCCTGATCAAAATTTCTAGTCGGGTAGACTCAGATTTTCTCATCAGGAAAATCATTTTTCCACTTGCCGCGAGGAAATCATTTTTCTGCCGCGGAGAAAAAAAAACCGCGTGTCACTCAAATAAAATGTCATAAGAGTCAAATGTACGAGTTTTCTTTCATTTATAATGCTTGCGATTAATAACAAATATTTAGTTGAAGTAAATATATCATTTGGTTGCGTATCAAACAAAAGAATTAAATGGAAATGATCTAAAGTTTGATTCAATAGAGATGGTGCTTTATCGATGGCAATTAATTGTTTTTTAATTCGAATTGATGAGGCTCAATCAGTTTGGTAAACACGAGATTATCGACATGTACCTACCGCGTCTCAATCGGGCTCGCACACGGATATATATATATGCGCCTTGATATATCTATGCGTGTGTATACGCGTAAAATTGATGTTTGCACCGATCACGAATCATCCTCCCGTGGAAACGTCGTAAAGTTTGTCGGCAAACATATATATATATATATGTAATATATGTAACGTGAAAGATTACGCAATAACCAACGCGTTTGCCTAATCGCAAGGATTCACGTGATTTCGCGCGCTTTATATTTTTCCGTTGCAACAACAAGAATTCGGAAGTTGACTGAGGCGCGCGAGAAGAATGACAAGTAAATCGCGAGGGTCATTAGTTTCATCTGGATTCGATGGTCATGAAGTTTGCATCGTTGGAATGCAACGAAAATTTTATTTTCATATTTTTATTTCATCGTGTAAATTATTTTACAAATGATTTTCTTGCAGATAAAAATAATAGATCTCTAATTAAGAGATTTAAAAAATGATTGATGGATTTTCGTCACGGAAGATTAGCCACGCTGAAATTCGAGCAATTGAAAAATAATCATTTTCGTTGCATTCCAACGATGCAAACTTCAGTCTCATCTGGATTCGTCGAACGGAGACAGAGACAATGCGTTTTTTCATGAAAAATTGTATTTTGGAGCCCAATGAACTGGTCGATTTTCAATAGTCTTTTTTTTATGAGAGTATTCACGACTAGAATCAGGCAGCTTGAAGACTGATCAGGTTGCTATCAAGCTGCGGTCCGAATTATTTCAGATTATTTTTCGACATTCTTTTCTCCAGTTATGGTAATTAAATCATCCGATTTTTTACCGAAAATAGGTGAAAAAAAAATTTCGAAAATAATCTGAAAGAATTCTCGCGATCTCAACGAAAACCGATTCAACTTTTTTACCATCCTGAGGTTTTTCTTAAATCCTAGTCGTTTTCGCGTTACACGTTATTTTTCAAATTGTCTCTTTTTTTTTTTTTTAAATCAAAATATCTTTGGAAAAAAAAATCGTACGAAGCTTTAAAAAAAACAAAATTGAAGCTTGAGCTTCCCTCTTTATGATTCCGGTCAAAGAAATGCATAAAAATTTTTTTGTCTGTAAACGAGGTCCACCGGAAAAGGAACAAAAAAAGGCGAAAAATAGTCGATTACGAAAAAAAAATTTCGTAATTTTTTTTTTACTATTTTTTTTTACTAGTCGTAAAAAAAAATAGTAAAAAATTAGAAAAAAAATGGTATGAAGGTGAATTCCTCCGCTTCAAAATGCCGTTTATTAAATCCATTTATATCAACTATCGGCAAAATGGCATAAAAAATCGTTCTGGAACTTTTTTGAATCTTTGTCCGGAAACTTTTCGCCGGTAGTCTGATATTTCCCGGAGAAAAGTGATATAGCTTATTTATTCTAAGTAATTATATTAAAATTTAATGGCGACAACATAAATTGGCTAGAAAACATATTCGATAATAATGAAAAGAATAAAAATAAAGAAAGAAAGGAAAGAATTTTCGTTGCATTTCAACGGCGTTTCGCCGTAGCGCGATTTGCGACAAGACCCTTCACAAAAATCGTCATAAATCGTCGGTCATTTTTTTGTTGTTGAAATTTTTGGAAAAATCATTCTTTCAAATTGAAATTAGCATCTTTAGAGATTTCGATTGAGACTCTCGACATTTCTATCGTTCAAGGGGTAATCTTACTATATCGATATTTGATACGAGCGAGAACGAGACGAGGAAACGATGAACCTCATCGTATTATTGAATCATTTGATTGTCAGATATGTCAACACAGTTGCAAGAGATATTCGAGGTCTTCGTCTTGTTATTATCATACACGAGAACGTCATTGTCGGCGACTCATCGACGAATTTTATTCCGTTCGAATGATTGCAGTTACGTTCTCCCCCGCCCTCTTCCTCTTTGCCTCCTCCGCCAACCTCCGCCACTTCCCTTTTCTTCTCTTCTCGTACGTATCACGAGCTCGGATAATTTATTCGACACGAGATTGCATATCGCTCGTATATCGTGCAAGCATAGGTGAGTAAGAAATCCGTACCAGGAGAGAACGTCTCGTTGTTTGCACTTCTGGTCTAACGTCAATTGAGGTACAGTTTGATATCGGCGCGTTACGCAAACGAATCAAGATTTTTATTATCTTATTTTTTTTTTTAATTCTTTTTTTTTTCTTTCTACCGATCAATTAATGATGTACATCCGTTGAAAATTGCGCTCTTTGACGAAAAACTTCTTTAATTTACATCTTTTTTAGTAATGGGGTAGATTTTTTTTTTCAAAAATTCGTCTGTACAGGCAATCTTTTGCGAAGAGAATAATGTAGTATCATCTTTGGATAGCATAATCGTTAATAATTGTCATTATTACAAGGGAAAAGGCAATCGAGAGATAGTGAAAAAAAACTGAAACAATGGTTGAAAAAGAGCAGGGGTATAGGCCGGAAAATAGAGGCGCAAGTGAAAAAGCAACCGGCAATACAACTACAGTCGAACCGCGATGTAACGAATCTCTAGGGAAGAGCAAAAACAGTTCGTTGTATCGAGTTTTCGTTGCAACGAGGTTATGTTCCAAATAATTCGTTGTATTGAGGTTTTAATAAAAAGGACCAATAAAAATTGCTCAAATTTAAACCTTTCTTTCTTTAAAAAATATATATTAATACTATAAATATAGGGATGTTTTTTTGAAGAAAGAAAGGTATAAATTAGAGCAATTTTTAGAAGCAATTGACAATTAAAGCATAATGTAAATAACATATTCTTTTTAAATTAAACAAATTTTTTGTTTAATTTTTCAAAGTTTGCAAGTAAAAGGCTCCGTAGAAGCATAGAGGGGGAGAAGGGAACGAAAAGGAGTTCGTTTACCGAACGCTTCGTTATGCAGAGGTTTTGTTCACGAAAATTCCTTGTATAGGGGTTAAGGGCCCTGAAAATCAATTCGTTATATCTGTCATTTTTATACGTTGTATCGAGGTTTCGGGTGTCTATCGGAAGGGAATGGACGAATCTTCGTTATATCGAGGTTCGACTGTATGTGACTACATTAGGAAATTCGAGAAGGTAGAATATTAAGATAGATGGAAGATAATAAGAGAACCGATGTAAATAATAAGTAAATCGATGTAAACACGTGATGTAAAGGTGAGGGCACTAATGTAAACACCCTTAAAAGGGTATACAAGGAATAAATATTACTACTACTATACTTGTTTCGGTAATATAATAAATTAATATTTATTATATTACCGTAATATAATAAATAATATAATATAATAAATTATACTAAAGTATAGTAGTAGTAATATAATAAATGATACTACTACTATACTTGTTTCGGTAATATAATAAATGAATTGTGAGCATTTTTATGTTATTATTATTTTTTCAAATAATAATTATTGTTGGAAATAATGTATATTGTTCTTATTGTAAAAAATGTAAATGATTTAAAATAATTTTTATTGTTATTATTATTATTATTATTATTATCCACTATTTATTATCAACGTATACATATTACGAGATTAAGAATAATAATTATTATTAGATCACAATATCTGTAAATAAGATGATAATAATAATAATAATAGCAAGAATAACAATAATTGCGGTTAATATTTCTTTCTTACTGTAATATAATAAACAATATAATATAATAAATAATACTAAAGTATAGTAGTAGTAATATAATAAATGAATTGTGAGCATTTTTATGTTATTATTATTTTTTTAAATAATAATTATTGTTGGAAATAATGTATATTGTTCTTATTGTAAAAAATGTAAATTATTTAAAATCATTTAAAATGTTATTATTATTATTATTATTATTATCCACTATTTATTATCGACGCATACATATTACGACAATAAGAATAATAATAATTATTAGATCATATCTGTAAATAAGATGATAATAATAATAATAACAATAATAACAATAACTGCGGTTAATATTTCTTTGTTACTGTTATTATTATTATTGTTATAGTTATCATTGTTATCATTTCGATTTTCCCTATAATTCTTATTATGGTTTTTTAAAATATTATTATTATTATTAATAATGCGCATCAATATTGGCATTGTCATTAACTTGAAATAATAGTTAATTCAATTTTTGAATATTTTGAGACGAAAGTCAACGCGTTGAAAAATTTCTCTTCGTGAAAAGTTTGCAATTACTTTCGCAATTCATATTTTCGCTAAATTTTTTTGCATTCCTGAGAACTAATGGCCCGTAGCTTCGACGGATCGGTGAAAGAAAGAAAGAAAAAAAAACATTCTACGGAAAGAAAGGGGGAAAAAAAAGTGAAAAGTGCAGAAAACACCCCCGCGATTTTTCCTCCTCGACGAGCCAAAGACACGAGCCAAAGAAATAGTAATGACGAGACTGCAGAGTCGTACGGTAAACGACGAGAGTAAAAGAGACGAGAGTAAAGCGCGACGAAGTGAGCGCCGCCGTCGAAGGATTTCTTTCGATATACACGAAAGTGTGTACAGCGCCTTTGGTGTACAGAGCCCGACGAAAAAATACCGGGAGAGTGAGAGAGAGAGAGAGAGTGTGTGTGTGTGTGAGAGAGAGAGAGAGAGAGAGAGAGAGAGGGAGGGAATGCGAGAGAGTGAGAGAGATGAAGAGAGGGAGAGCTGAGAACCGATGCAAAGTCCGTTGGCAAGTTCAGTTGTCTCTGAATCCCCGAACCGGTCGGACGTTCGTGAACCAGTGTCGCCCTCTGCACACGTATCCACGTATTAATAAATAATAATTTAAAAAATAAAATAAAAAGGAAAAGAAACACAAAAAAAAAAAAAAATATCACGGCGCTCGGTCGCTCGAAACTTCAAAAGACGGAATCTCATCAGGAATTTACTCTCTCCTTGCTCTCCGCAAACTTTTCCAATATACTTTTCATTACGATCGATAAACTGGAAGGACGAAAATTGTGGAAGAGGAAGAAAAAAAAGCTCGAGCAGTGACGGCAACAACCGTATTTTATGATAGTTTAACGACGAGACAGAGAAAGAGAGCGAGGGAGAGAGAGAGAGAGAGAGAGAGACTTCAACGCGCGTTAATAAAAATCGTTTTACCGCGCGCGATTTATCGGTCCTTCGTCGAATTTCATTTGCTGTGATACCTCGACCGGAATTACTCCCACGCAGGGTGTTTCTCCTTTTCATTTTACAAATATATATATATATATATATATAAATAAAAAAAATATATACACATATATTTTTTTCAATTCCGTTTCGCTTCTCTCCGTTCGAGGGAGAAAGCGGAGTCGAGGGCTCGACAATAAACTCCTGAAGCCGCACTTGGATTTTCTTATCATCCGCTAAAACGTGAGTAACAAAATTTCTTTTTCCACTGACATGCTCCACCAAACAAAAGCAAAGAAGAAATTTTTTGTTTTTTTTTTTAAACCGAAGCAAAGTCGTAACGGAGAATGTCGCGAAACTGCGAGAAAATAATGCCGTAGCGCGGCATTCATAAATACATACAAATAATGAAAGTTGAGGTGTCCGGATACAGGCTTAAAAATAAATAAAAAAACATGCCAAAAGTCCGAATGAAGAGGCGAACCTTTGACGCGTGTTAAAAGGAAAAAAAAAAAAACAAATAAACCAACAACGCGACGCGTTGAGATAAAAATTAAATTGAATTTATTCGAATTGAATCGAAATACAAAATTAGGAGCGTGTAAAGTTTGTATTGAAAATGCAAGAAGGTCTGACGAAAAAAAAAAAAAAAACAGTTTTCAATTGTATGACGAAACTTGAGATTTCAATTGAACTGTGCAATTAAAGAATTGGAGACCCTTGGTCGGAAATAATTATTCGGTATTCTTTATATATATATATATATACATCGACATATAGACATGAATATTTCATTAAATATTTTTTTCCACTCGAAGAATCGTTGAAAAATATTGTTCCTCCCGCACGCACCTCTTTATCTCGTTGCATACGTCGAGTCGCATAAATTCGTTTCGACGTTGTCTCGTCCACATCGAAGCGAGGCTTGGCGGCGTAAGAAAAAAAAAAAAAAAAAAGAAAAAAAAACAAGAAAGAGCGGAATAAAAGAAAAAGGAAAATAATTTCCTTTCTCGAATATTTGTCGGATTTGCGTTTGGTTGTGTCGCACGCGTATATTCCGCAGATTTCGTTCGCTTAATTCGATATCTTGAGCTCCGATCGCGAGGCAACGACAGGCCTCGTACGCGCGGTACAGTAATTCGAATACGATCGTAACGCGAGATCGCGATTCGTATCGAATTATTGTTATTGTTATTATTATTCGCGTTATATCATTATTAACTACCGTTCAATTGTTATTGTCATTGTTGTCGTTGTTATTGTTGTTTTTATGGGAATTTTTCTTTTTTATACCGTCTCAAGCCGCGAATTCTTTCGAACGCTGCGAAATTTTCGATTGCGGCTGTAGTTTCTTGGAAATATTGATGTATCCATCGGGCAAGAGCGTTTCTGTTTGTGTGTGTGTGTGTGTGTGTGTTCGTGATTTTTTTTTCTTTCGTTCGCCAATTGCGTCTTTCGGAAAAATTTCCGGATTCCATCGGAACGAGTCGCGACGACAAAACGGCGAGTGCTTTCACTCGCGGCTTCGAAGCTCTCCGTTGTAGTATGCGAGAGAAGAATCGTCTCGTGGCACTCGCGATCGTCCCTGTCCGATTGGCGTAGACAAGCGAGAGAGAGAGAGAGAGAGAGAGAGAGAAAGAGAGAGAGAGAGAGAGAGAGAGAGAGAGAGAGAGAGAGAGAGAGAAAGAGCTAAATAAATACTTCGGGATAAGATCGACTTTCTAACGATCGCCGTTGACCCTTTTTTTCTTTTCTTTCTATTCCTCTCGTCACGTGCTCGCGCTCGGTGCACGAAATCACATGGAAACTGCGAATTAATCGAGCGTTCGATCCGTCAGATTTGTTCTCGCGTCGAGCCGCCGATTCGCTGTACGAGCGTATACTCCGAGATATATATCTAATTCACGCAAAATCGGCATTGCAATTAGAATCGGGACTTGAATCTGTCAATTCGATCTGCGCTAGGCATGAATGCTTAATTCGTTACCCCGTACACTGTTTTCATTCGCGCACGCTCGTGGACAATGAAATTTCCATTTAAGGACATACAGTGGGTAAAAAAAAATACTTCAGCATTTTTTTTTCTCGAAGAAAAATGTTCGAAAACAAATAAAATGCTAAATCTTTTTATTTTTTTCGAAGGATAATTTGAAAAACACGAGGTGCGCGAATACTTTTTTTTTTTTTACTCACTATCAGTGTAGCTCACACGTGCGGTCAGTAAAAAAAAAACTTACGAGCAGGTTTACTCCTAGACGGATGACATTTCGGGCAAACGAAGAAAAATACGTTGTTCGTCTTTCAACACAGCTAGAGGTGTTTCTTTTATTTTTTCCCCGAAATATCAGCGGTCTCGGAAAACACTGGGAATCTGCAAATCAGTTATTCGTGTATTGGACTCATGGCCTCACGGTCGGTGTGACACTGCGCCGTAAAGCAATATATGGATGTCTAGAGCACTGTTTTGGCGCTGGTTTTACTATGGAAGAAACTGTTAATGCGGGCAAACACTTTAGGAGACCGAAAATTAGATGAATTTTTGGATTTTTTTTATTGTGAAAAAACAAAACGGAAATTTCCGCAACTCTGACAATAATTTATTCATATTTTCATACATCTCTGGTAATTGTTTCAAGTTATTTCATGCATTAATTAAGGTGTAATCCATTACTGTGTCCATTGGCGTGTCCTCATCGTCGTTGTCGATTTGCGGGAATTGTGCAGCTCGCAATTCGCATCTGAAATAGTCCAACAAATTTTTATACATTCTTGAGATGTTTTTTAAGAACATGAACCTAAATTTTGAAAATAAAAGCGAGAATTTAATGTTGGAACGTGTTTAAAAAAAAAATGATCGATCTTCAGCTTTTATTTCCCGGTATTTTGCAATAATAAATGTTTTAAACAATCTAATCTTTCCAACTTTAGGTTTATGTTTTAATAAATGATATTATGTAAACGTGTTCCAAATTTGAAGATGATCCATCAATTAGTTTTTGAGTTATGATTGCCGCAAATGGAAAAAATGTCGTTTCGAGAAAAACACGTTTAAAGTTTCACAAACGAAAAACTCAAAGTCACGTGTGTTTAATCAAGTGATAAAGTGTCTTACCGATTAATCAGCGATTCCAGCACCATACAGCAATCCTTCCTCTTCCTCGTGCAACTCATTTGAAGCTTGCATTTCCTCTTTACGAGCTTTTTGAGCTTCTTTTGTCTCTAATAAACTTTTTCTATTTTTCCGAGCCACGCGCATCTGATCCATTTGCTCGGCATATCCGTAGCTCTGCCTGCCAACTACGATTTGTAGTTCATTCATAACCACGAGGAGGGCTGAATTTCCTTCATTGAATAAAATAGCAGCAAGAAATGCCGCTACCTCGATTATTTTGTATCCAGAATGGAGGTGTTTTGGAGCTAATCGCCAAACGGTCGAGTTTGGGTTTGTTTGGGTTATGAAAACCCAAACAAACTACCTAACTGAGCGCTCGTGGATACCTGAGCTTGGGAGTCGAGCGGAGAGTCTTTATCATTTATATACATACCGTTAGAAGGAATCCGAATATCGTTTTGAAATTTTCATCGTGTATTTTTAAGATATTTTGCGAACGATTTAGGAAGTATAAGAAATTGATTTTTTGAAGTATCTAAAGTGGTTGCCCACCTTAAACTGTTCGAGTAATCTTTCTGAAATTTCTTACAC
This sequence comes from Ophion ventricosus, assembly GCA_963932345.1. Classification (NCBI taxonomy): domain Eukaryota; kingdom Metazoa; phylum Arthropoda; class Insecta; order Hymenoptera; family Ichneumonidae; genus Ophion; species Ophion ventricosus. The sequence continues at coordinate 14,241,042 of OZ010723.1, read as the reverse complement.
GTTATCCTTACGTCATTGGAATTTGTCCTAAAAAAAAAACAAATCCACACGATATGGGAAGGATTGATACTTCGAGAATATGTACAATTTTTTTTTAATCACAAAATTATTATTATGTACTTTTGTGCGTTTATTTACGATGTTGCGCGGAAAACGCTCCCAATTGGCGATCAGTGTTGTGGCCAAAAAAAAATCCATACGATGTATAGATTCATTCTGTAGATAAGTTTTCATAAAATATATAATTAAAGTTTTATTACGTGAAAAAGTAATACGATTCTGTTATTAACAACTTGAAAGATAACATTATTGATGATTATTATGAAAGAGTCGTGATATTTTATTAAATTTAAAAGATTAAAAGATTTCAAAGATTCGTAATGTTTTATCAAACCTTGATGGTTCAATATTGAATATATATATGGTTTTCGATGGGCAAGATGCGTTTTTTTCTTTCTTCTAAATGTTTACAAAGGTTTACGTTAATCCGTTATTAGGAATGGTGTATCTTGGTGCTAAGTAGCCAACAAAAATTACGTCATCCGTAACATGAACGTCTTGTCTTGTCCATCTGAAAATGACATTAAACTCCATTTAGCTCTGGTGTTTTATGGTGAAAAAATTTCAAAAAATTCTTAAAGACTCCGTATAGTTTGGTCAATAATATGTATATGTATTTTTTTTATCTTGTATTGTGGGTAACGCTCCAACCTCCTTAATGAGTATCATTACAACGCTTTTCACAAACTTTCAAAAAGGTTCGTAAAATAATAAAATAAAATTGAAAGAACAAAACGATTTTTGCACATTTCTAGTCAACAATACTGCCTCAAAGAAAGTCAAAATCAGTGGATTATTTTTTTTCTTATACTATTGATACTCTGTTGGTTTTAATCTTCAGCTAATTGACGAATTTTGGAAATGTGTTTGCGGTCGTTGTTTTCTAGAAAATCAAACATATATGTAGGTGCGTGCGTCTGTGCCCAAAAGTTTATTATACTAAATAAGCTAGTAAATGTAAATAATTATATATGAATAAAATCACATTATATAGAAAATATTATATAACTTTATATTTCTTAACGTACATATGTAAATATGTAAAGAAAAATAAAATGTAAATATTTTATGTATATGCAAATTCAACGAGCAAAATAATAATACAAATATAGGTGAATGTTTTCCCGTGCAAACCGAGGAAGTGTCTTACTCGGAGCAAAAAATCGGGAAATGACAATGATAATAATAATTTGTATATAACATTCTTATCCACACATACAAATAAAATCTTATCCGCACAAGCTTCCAGACGCGCGCATGCGCACATACGTCCACTGAGAGCAATAAATATAAAAGATAAATATATTCATTTCGCAAAGTCATACATTTTTGTATGTACACATTTTTTTTTCTTTCTTTCGCGTGCGGATCTCGAAACATTTGCCCGTACACTTTTATTCACAATGCGTGCAATACGGGCGTCGTAAAAAAATTCTCGATTACGTTCGATGACACATTCGCGTGTATGCTCGGACAAAGCAATCGCGTCGAGTGTACACGGCTCACGAAAAGTGTATTAAAACGAAACTCGTTGCAAACGTCACTACCAACAGTTTGTTTCGCAACTGCGTCAGTTGCCTCGCAAAAGGAACAATTTTTTCCAATGATTTTCAAAACGGCTGGATTCTCTTTGGATTTTGACTGAAAATGCATTTATTCATTTTTGTTGAATTTACAATCGCGACCTGCAAATTAATTCTCGTCCTTGTCCTTCTTCCTGATCAACTGACTCTTATGTTAATGATAATAATAATAATAATTCTCGATGATACCATCCCAGGATTAACAATTGATCGAATAAATTTTCTTCCTTCACGAGGGGCGAGTCATTGTTCGTTCTTTTTGTTTTTTTTTTTTTTTATATCGCGATTGTCCAGTGCGCGCGAGGACGTGTCGGCGACCGGTTTTAAAAAGGCACCCACGAAACACGAGAAATAGTGTCGCAAAGTTGTAACGAAAATTGCGCGATTTTTTTTTTTCCTCTTCGGCCACTTGCACGACTGGGAAATAAAAAGGTAATCGCGCTCCTCAAGGAACGAAATATTTTGTACAATTTACGTACACGAAATTGGAGACACTTTCGCTTTGGCAATATTCGTTCGTTGATATTGGAAAGAATTTAATAAATAAGAAGAAAAATCGTTTGTTTTGTACGAAAGTGTAAGAGTGGAAAAATATTACTTATTATTATGAGTGGAAAAGTATTTATTCCGACATGTAAAGAGGGTAAATTTGATGGTACGAGGATACTTCAAACTCCAGGTAAAATCGTGAATACAGTCCCGTTCGAAGCCGGGAACTATTATATATTTACGCCAAAGATTGATCGACGGGTCGTTTCTACCCAGGGTGACCACGAGAAGCGTATATAAATTATTAGATATAAATGTGGCCAGCACATCATCTCCATAGACTGCCGTATAAATTAGACAATATTTTTTAGTTTAATTAGTCCTAATTTTTTGTTAAAAGTTCGGTAACTCTGTTGAAATTTTACCAGCATGTATTTTCACTCAATTGTAGACGAAAATCAGATAATTGTTGAATATACGGGTTCGTGAAAGTACCATAAAGGCTGAGAAAGAAAAACAGCGAGAGAGAGAAGAGAGAGAGAGAGAGAGAGAGGAGAGAGGAGAGAGAGAGAGAGAGAGAGAGAGAGGGAGAGAGAGAGAGAGAGAAGAACAGAGACGAACAGAGACACAACAACCTGTTGATCTGCCTCGGCCATTGCCCGGTCTCTCGCCTCGCTCGAACAGAATTAAATCCAAAAAAAACAAAATACACATTGCCACGAAATAATCAAGACTTTTGATGTAAGTCTGATAAAA
>OZ010723.1:14204012-14237954 GCA_963932345.1 Ophion ventricosus | reverse complement strand
ATTATTTTAAAAAAATGGTATAAGTGATGTAAAAATTTTTTAGGTAATGATATGAGTAGTAGTAATAATAATAATAATAAATAATAAAATTAAAGATCATATTAATGATAATAATAATTATATAAATTAATAATGGCATTATAATTATAAATCAATTATATAATAATAATAAATGAATTATTAAGGTGGGGTATGTATGGAATGGATGGGGAATAAATGCAATAAGGGGGGCACGTAAAAGGGAAAGTACCCTGTACGGTGGAACAAACAATAAAAAATAAAAATTAATTATATTAGGTGTACAACTTTGCTTCCGCCGTTATTGATTTCGATATTGAGGCTTTATTCTTAAAAAGTGATTATCTATTCATGATTTAAAGTACTGTTCGTCGCTAGCTACTACATTCTCCCATCTTTTTGGCAATTGTCGGATACCATCTTGAAAAAACGATTCCATCTCGAAAAACTCTTCCACCGCCATACCGCTCCTCGACGTCAAAATCATCGCTCTCGAAGCGTTGAAACCACTCACGACATGTTCTTTCACTAAGAGCAGACTCAGCGTAAGTTCTCGAAAGCATTCGATGCGCCTCAGCCGCACTTTTCTTCAAATGGAAGCAGAAAAATCAAAACTTCCCGCAAATGACGAGAATTTGGCTCGAAAACTGACATCTTCGATCGAGAATAAATTTATGATGCAAACACAAAATTCATTGATGTGCTGCTGTCGTTATGTTGACAGATGTTCAAGCTTACTGTGTGACATTTTTTATCTGTCTATTTCGACCAGCACTTACCGCTGCAGTCATCTATCGAAAAACGGCGAAAGCAAAGTTGTACACCTAATATAATTATACTATTATATAATATATATTGTTTTATATTAATTAGTATATTAATAATAATAACACTAGCGCCCATACGGGGCTGCATTTATGTATCTTGGACTCGCGCTGAGCTTCTATTTTTTTTCGTTCCTTTATTTTCCTCTATTCCTCGCTCTTGTTTTTATTTTTTTATTTTTTTATTTTTGCTTTGTCCCTTTCGGCAACGGTAGTCGCGTTTGCATGCAGTCACGAATTTGTCATTCATATGCGTTCGCTTTTCATATACATGTGTGTGTATAACGAGACCCGGTGGTGTCGAGCGCGATCGGTGCCCTCATATCCGAGCCAATTATTTTGCAACGTATCACTCGACGCACGTATATTCACCGCAAGGAATTGATCTCATATATTTTCCGCGTTCGGCCACGCGACTCTGTAACGCGCGCACCCCTAATATCGATGCAATTTTTACAAAGAACAACAAAAGGAAGAGAGACAAATACAACAATCAATTAATCGATCGATGGATGCAATAATTCCATTTCCGTACTAAATATGTGGGCAAATTGCTTTTCTTTTCGGTGACAAATTCGTTGAGTGAATCGCGTGCAGTCGATGACATAATTTTTTTTTTTGTACGGGGTTGGCGCCTGAGCAGTGCAATGCGCTGACTCAGCACTTTTCCAATCCGTGTGATATTCGCTATCAATGCATCTGGCCGTTTTAAGGATGCATCTATGATTTCTTTTAAATCCTAAAATTCGCTCTTCGGATTCTAACGTCGGCATTGATGGATTGGACCAATCTTTTTTTTTTTGGCAAGCATTGTGGTTGGAAATTGTAGGTTCTTCGTGAATGTGCATTGTGGCTTGAAGAGGTTGCGAAATGAAGAGTCGCATCGTTGGAAGGCAACGAAAATAATGTTTTTTTTTCTTTCTAAATGCCATTTTTTTTTTTTTGGCAGATCGAAGCAGCGGCAAGCTTTTTTGAAGATCCTCATTAGAGTCCTACAATTCAAATCTATCGAGAATGATTTTGGAGAAAAATAAATAGGGATTAAACGGAAGATAAAAAAGAATTTTCGTTGCTTTCCAACGATGCAAACTTCAACAAAATTTAAAGACAACGAGCGTACGAACCCGGGCTGGAAATCCGACCGCGCAACCTTCAACCTCCGTAACGCTAATACAGGCGACACTTCAACATCTTTGAAGCGCCATAAATCCTGTGCTTTTCAAAAAGCCGCTATTTTCGATAAACCAAAAACTGCTAAGTCTTATTCAAAATAAGAAAGTTTTATCGCGAGAATTCGTAAACACGTGAAAAAAAAAAAATGTAAATAGGAATTTTTTTTCCTCCATCGTCCTTCTCGCGATTTATTTGGAGGTGTGTAATTAAAATTGGATACCATGCACGTTTATGTAAAATTGGAATATAATTATGAAAAAATGTGATTCACGATAAACCGAATTGAATTGTAAATATGTATATGTATATTCGATCAGTCATGACGAAACGTTTTTTAAATTATCATTTTCTCACAGTTATTCATGAGCGCCAATATTCATCATAAGACCCTTAGAACCTAACCTAACCTAACTTTTATATGTGTATATATATATGTTTTTCTCGACAGATGCGAGGACACGAGCGTGTGTCACTCTCTCGTAGTGTGCATTATAGTCTTCGATATAGACAGCAGGTATATTCTAGATATATATATATATATATATATATATATATATATATATATATATATATATATATATATATATATATTAGGGGAGAGAGAGAGAGAGAGAGAGAGAGAGAGAGAGAGAGAGAGAGAGAGAGAGAGAGAGAGAGAGAGAGAGAGAGAGAGGAACGTGACTGGTCACATTCAATTTGTAACAGAGCAGGCACACTCGCCTCGAGACCGATCACGACGAGACACTCGTTTATATATATCTGTACACGTGTAACTTACCTGAGAGCACGAGAGGCACGAGTGGAATTATTAAACTGGGACTCTCGGCTTACCTATCCGAGTGAGACCGATATATATATATATATATATATATATAAATGCAAGCGTGTATTGTCGACAACGCGACCACAACCATTTTCTCCACTCGGCGCGCGATTTTTTTTTGCTCCCAACTTTTCCGTCAACCCCCACCCCCGGCCCCTTCTTCTCTATTCTTTCGCTTTTTTTTGCAGTTTTTTTTGTTCATGAAATAGAAACGTTTGAACATTTTTGGATAACTCTAGTTGAACTAATGGAGACGTTTGTTGTACAGGTGCCGGCCAAATTTCATAACGATTGCTCATCCAGGGCGAGTACACTCACAGAAAAATTCTTTTGATATTAAATAGATGCGTCTATTTGATTTTTTTTTAAATTAACTTGATTTTTTTAAATTAAATTTTTCCTATTGCATTCCATTATTAAAAGTATTTATTTTTAATATATTTATTTATTCATATCAAGATCTGTTTAATATCGTCTAATGACTAAATATTTTATTTATTCCTAATAAATCGGTGATTTGGTTTCATCTGGTTGTATAAGACCAAAGAAACAGACGGAAAAATGGTACACGATTCAGTCTCTCAAAAATCTCATGGCTTTGTTTATATTAGAAGACTGTTATAACATTCTGCAGTTGAGGAAAATGGTTAGTTTTTCTATACATAAATCGTCGCGCCTGTTAATAAAAAGCACGACGATACCTTTCTTTTTTTCCAAATAACAGTCTTGTTAGTGAAAAAAAAACGAAAAATAATTTAACTTTTTTCACCGCACTTTTATGTCATGAACCCATATTCCTTTCTCGTATTCGTTCTATATAACGTGTTTTATCTTTATTTAATTTAAATCTAATCTTTATTTAATTTGAATATATTTAATATTTAAAAAGCATAGCTTGAACAAATAAAAAATATATATTTGAAACAAATAGGGTCGTAGTTGGCCGCGAGATAAGGAAAAAACCTATTTGATTTAAATAGATCCCATTTGAATTGATTTTTTTTTGCAGTGCAGGAGCACTTCCGCAAACTTGGACCCTTAGTACCTATAAAATTATATTCCAGAGGATTATGGGTGTGAAATGCTGCACAGTCGCCATTTTGACATGTATCGCTGTGCAAAAATAATTTTCTATAGTCAATTACGTCTGTAATAAAACTCCATTTTGTAATTCCCATTTATTTTATTTCGCTGAAAAAAAATCACAAAATATGCCGTTTTTTGGCCTCTAGAGTGGCCTAAGGCCTCAAGCATTGGCTCTTTCCGATGAAGCAAAATCAAATTTTTTTTTTTGGCCCGACAAAATAGAAATCTCCCTTAAGATCGAGCCTAACCTCCAGGGGTAGATGAATGTTTCCCAGTGCCCACTGAGAAAGTGCGTTGCCCAGAGCAATAAGTTTATCATCATAATAGCAAAAAAATTATCATTATTACTGTGGTCGTTGTCATTATTGTGGATATTGATATAATTATTCGGCTTGGTTGTTTTTCATTAGTTTCGCAAAAGGTATTATTCAAAAGCTCCGTAAATGTTCAATCTCAAAAGTACTGTGTCGTCTGTGACCCCTTCTTTTCGCGCTCTCCCCCTGACTCTCTCTCTCTCTCTCTCTCTCTCTCTCTCTCTCTCTCTCTCTCTCTCTCACCCGCTCGCGCGTTATATCTTGAAGAGATGAAACGTTCAACCGGTATTCACCGTTAATGACCAGCGCCTAACAAGGTCTGCGAAAAGCGGTCGCTTCGGCTAACTCTCGGGTTTATTTATAACTCGTTGATAATTATACGGTGGTTTATCAGCAAACATTATACATGGGTGTATTTTCGCGGAATTCTTCTAGGCCTTATATATATATATATATATATATATATATATATATATATATATATATATATAGGTGGCAAAATGTACCACGATGCAACTGTTTTTCCGGTCTCGCCTTCTCGAGGCTATAATAGTCTCTCTTGACTTTTCCTCTCACAGCTGGGCGTTGAATCGATGACGTCCGCTTTCTAAAATTCGATAACTCGTTGATCGAATTGTGAGCTGGATTTCATTTTAATTAGAATTCTATTTAGATATCTTTTTTTTTTTCGGGACGAATGTACGCCACGTCACTTTCGAGTCTGATATTCAAAGGCGTAAAAAAAATGGATAGCTGAATAAACATCTAATTGTACCTCAGTACAAACGTGTGAGAAGGGAAAAAGTTCATTGAGTCGTCGATTTTCGGATTCCCCGGAGATCGTACGAACTTACAGGACAAGTAACAAAAGGTTTTTGCTTAATTGCGATAAGCTGGTGAAACTCGGGATAAGCGTGAAATTCGGGATTTTTTTTTTTCATATAAAATAAATACTTCTGGAAATGGGTTTCAACGTATTTTATTCTTCTATCAATGGGGAATATGTGCCAATTTTATTTATTTTAAAAAATCCAAAATTGTGGCTCCGGCTCCCGTCAAATAAAGCCATGCACGGCGTGTTTTGGTCTGCGCGGGGCGGCGCTCCACAGCCTTGTCAGTTCATCTTGAGGTAGTAGTCTCGCCACAGTCACGTTGAAAAGTTTATTCTCCGCTCAATCGATGAAAGCTTCGAAATATTGCGAAATATCCTTATAATGTAGATTGTATTGTACATTCTTATCGGGATGTAAAAACTTATAAAGTAATGATGAAAATGCCTACACGGAGAGAATTAAATGTTAAAAATTACCGTGCAGTAACGGTAACCAGATGACAACCCTGAAACTTCGCTTATTATTACTGAGTAAACACACAGATTTTCACGAAAATAAAATAAAATTTCTTCTTCAGATAGAAAATTTTACCAGATTTTCTAGTAAATTTTCATGTGTAACAAAACACGCAAAACTTAAATTTAAAAAATATATAATATCAGGGAAATTTTACTGTGCATTTTATTATTTTATGCCTTTCAAAAATGTCTATAAAAAAGTATCGTCTTTATAACAGTTATTTTAAGATTTATTAAAAAATTTAATGAGTGTTATAGGAAAATGTATTGTGCTCTCGGTAAAAATTATCGTGCGCGCTACCCTTCTTGTATAGTAAAATTTTACCTACGTATTGGAAATTTTCTGTAACGTGAGTTAAAAAAAATTTGTCGCATACGAATTATTATGCTTTTCTCACTTGTCACAACATTGTAATATATCACGGTAATTTTGACCGTGAAATTCACGACAAAAATTACTTTTTAATTCTCTCCGTGTAATATAATGTTTACCTAACCGTCACTTTTGTATCAGACTATCCATTCCGGCTACTAATACGTAGATACTATGCGTATACGGACATGCACACACTACTGCAATCTAGTTCTAGTCTGCTCCAGTAGCTTCTTGGCGCTAGCGTCCCTAGACATTGCTTAATTTAAATCGCTATATCTCTGAAACTAGACGGTCAAAATTCGTGTTTTTTTTTTTTACCCACTTCGTCATATGTTCCTCTGTAATTGAGAATTTAAAAAAAATCTGTAGAAAAGTTTCGACGTTATTGCGTGAAATGTGCAATTTTCCACTGCTCCCCATAAGAACACGTGTTAACCCGTTCAATCTTTGATTTCCAATATCTCGAATACGCAACGGTGAATCCTTTTGAAATGTCCTCAGAATTAAAAAAAAAATCTATAGAAAAACGCCTTGGCGTGACTACTACGGTACACAAAAACCGGTAAAAAACGATTAAACTAGATTAAATTTAGGGGAGGGGGGCTTACGATTTTTTGTTTTCTTAAAAACTCCTGGATAACAAAATGGCAGCCGTTTGAAAAAAAAAAAACACAATTTTTTTTTGTCCGGTTCGTTTGCTTCAAGGGACGAAAAAAATGTCTAAATCAAGTTTCCAGAAAAACACATTTAAAGTTTAACGATTACGCTGTAAATTCTAAAATACTTTAGATATAAAAATATCCTTTTACCCACGTGTTCTAAACACTTCAAGGATGCAAATTATGGAGAAAAAAAAGCAGTCGAATTTTTCATTGTTATGAAACGGTAACGTGGCCTTGAGGCATTTGTGAATAGTTTCGAGCCGGAAAGAAGGTTCTGAGCGTAATGATTATTTTGTTTCCAATATCGATCGATCACCACTCGTACTATTATTGTGTCGGACACGTGTACCTATCGTGATGATTTATCGCATAATTAAATTAATAATCGTTATACGAGTCGGGTTTTCTCTGGGGACGCGTAAAAGTATGAATTAATTGAAGAAAAAAAAAAACGTCCCTGGAGCGATGGCGGGAATGCGAAGAAGCTCGTTCCTTGCCTGTTTATCATTGATATTTTAAGGTCGCATTCGATGTCTCGCACGTAAGTAAAAAAAAAAACGCGGATATGAATTTTTTAAAAGCGTGAAATTCACGATAAAACAAATCGTTTTGTCGCGCTTAAATTCTTTTTTTTTTTCGCAATTTTGAATCAAATTATGTTGAAAAATAATTCTACACGAAACTTGCGATTACGCACTATTTTTCAACGCTAAAATAATGGGAAAAAATTTCTTTCGATACATTTTTAAATAAAGAAATAAAAAATAAATTTGAAAAAATATATTTTTTTTTAACGTGTCGAGAGATTTTACGGGATACATTTTCATTAGAAATATTCTCGTCAAGTTCAATTAGTATCGTATTTTTTAAAATACCTTTTCGTCCCTTTAGAATTGAGTGATTAAATGATTTTTTTTATTTTAAAGATCATGTGCGGTTTTTGAAGCAAAGTATTTTTCTTTTTTTTTTCAACAATTAACAATGATATGGGACTTTGAAATTGTTCTGTTCGGCTCGGCAAAAACGCATCGACAGCATCCGAAGTTACCCGAGCGCTCTGTGACGTCACCGCTCGAACGCCAGTATACGAACTACTCGTGTGATACGAGTATTCTGTCAACGATGGCAACGACAAAATCGTATTAGCCTCGTTACGTTCCTCTTTGTATAGATACGACGAAAAGTGCCCCTAATAGGTATTTCTGAATGTGCGACAAGACACAAAACGTCGAAATCTGTGGTTCGATGCAGCACGACGTGTCAATCCGAAATCATCGTCCACTTATTTTTGCTGTGAATACCACTTTGATGTCAGTGTAAACGTGTTATAACATAAACTGTATTGAAATATATTTTTTTCTTTTCAATACATCTTTTTCAAAATGCTTATGATACGTAGCGGCAATAACTGCCACAATTTATCAAGCCTCTCCTAACCTAAAAATGTTCAGTTATCCACGGTCGGTAAATTACTCGAAATTTGCTTTCACGAATCCACTCTCACACATCGTTGCACGAAAATTAAACTATATATCGACTTTTTCAGAATCCTCGACATTTTTAGATGTAAAATGACACAAAATTTTACTTTTGTATACACTCGCGTGTAAGCCGTATACATAATCTATTCGGTCACGTTCGGGCGGTGACGTCACAAGCGCCAGCGCCGATAGCGTGACATTTCGCGCCAACATCTACAAAATTTGAATTATCGCGATATAAAAACAATTAATAATTATCTTTAGAATTATTTCAAAGAAAAGCTCTTTTGACATTCGGTTTTAATATCACAAAAGGTTAATTGTAAAAAAAAATTCAACATTTTTTTTAACAACTCAATTTGAACTTAATACATATTAGCCGTCATCCGATTCGTTGAGAGAATCTTCAAGGATTGGCACTCTTTGCTCGGTCGATGCGAATATCCTTCGATCGTGGCATCTTCCTGGGCGGCCTTCACCTCCCGTCTTCACACACACACACACACACACTCATATATAAATATACATGGAGAAAGGACATTTGAACCCGTTACTCCGTAATATTGGCCATCAGCCTATCGATTCTAAAGTCTGCCCATCAAATTTTTCTCCAACATTGGTTTTGGGCACACATCTATCCTCGCCTGTCTTCAAAATGTCCTCCCCCCTATATGTAAATACACTCGCTCCGTGAATTTACTCAAAACGATAAAACGTCAATTTAAACGTACTCCGGATACAAAAAGTATGACAACATCGACTCGAATAAAAACTACAGCCTCATTCGTTCAGTTGATTAGTCGTTAAAATAATTGAATTAAAACATCATGTAGAGAAGAATTTGTGGTGCAATCACGATTAAATTTAGCTCGTTAAAGGATATACACACGTATCGATGTATTAATAAAAATATAGCCATTAAGAAACTCATATCGAGCGTTTCATAAATTTTATTCGTGCCAAACATTTGTCTTACTTTCTCATATTTTTCTTATTTTGAAGTAATCGCTGATTGAAAGGTAATAGAATTTATTATTATTATATCGATATAAAAATCTCAAAAATCATATATATATATATGACTATCGAGATATTTATATCGATTTATTGAATTTTAAACAGCCTTCACTCGCTCACTTCAGCCTCACTTTAAAATGAAAAAAAAAAAGGTTGGACACGGATAACATTTATTAAACGCTCGGGATAATTTTGCTAAATGGCTATATTTTTATGAATACATCGATATGTGCGTAATTTCCTTTAACGAACTAAATTTAACCGAGATTGCTCTTCAAATTCTTTTGCACATGATGTTTTAATTCAATTGTTTTAACGATTAATGAACTGATCGAATGAGTAATATATATATATTTATATATATATATATACGGAATCGAACGGATTCTCGAGTGGCTCTGGTTCACCTTGTGGTTCCGAGCGAAACAGGTATATTATTATATACGCTATATAAAGTTGTAAAGATCCGTCGATCGATCGATCGCGGCAGCCTCAGGCCACAAAGAATCGCGACCTTCCCTCTTTTGCTTCAACGGGCGTCGCAACCACTTTAGGCTCGCACACATCACTGTACGATAAGCCATATAATTTCAATTATGAATATGCGGTGCCGTAAATCATTCTCGAGCTGGCAAGCAAATGCGATACCTAATGGTGCTAAAGATGGTGTTGGAGATCGGGACAAAAAAAAAGCAGAATTAGTAAGCGCCGATTTAAACAATGCGTATACATGTGTGTGTGTGTGTGGTTTTTTTTTCGAGGGACGCGTCGATTTAAAGTTCGTCGAGTTTACGCGGCAACCTCAGTAGCATTATAATACCCAAATTAAATACAAGTAAGCCAAGGCTGTATGTACGAAACTCGCGGCTTCTCGTGTACACGTGGGCGCCGCTTTCACCCGCGAAAAATCAAATCCATCGTTGATTGTCGAAGATACATTTTTTCAACATTCATTTGGATAAGAAAAAAATGATTTTTCTTTTGTTGAGTATTTTTTTTTTTTTTTTATTTCACCGACATAAAGAGAGAGAAAAGTGCAGCTGGTAATTTGAATTTTGAGTAGTGATTTTGGATTCACTATTTTACGATGAGAAGATGCATTTTATGTACAAACATCAGAAAAAAGATTTGTTGATCGAATGAATGAGGCGATGAAACTTGAGTTGAAATACCATCAACGTTGAACATATATTTTTCTAACAGGAGCAGTAGCCATTAATGACGAAATAAAATACTTGTTTAAAAATGCATATGGTATAATTTCGTTGCAATGAATAAAAAAAATCTGTTTAATTTATACACCATTATGTAGCTGAATGAAGGGTTTTTTTTCTTCTTTAAGGCCTTAGGCCACTCTAGGATTTTCCAAAAATCGATTTTTTTTTGTTAACAATGTACCTTAGTACCTATAAAATTATATTCCAAAAGATTATGCGTGTGAAAAATCTCTAAGTACTCGATTTTCGAATTCTAACGCAACCCCTCTTGATTCGTGTCGTGACTTTCTACTAACTTTAAACGCGTTTATCTCGAAACTACATTTTTCAAGTCGACCGGACTCGTAACTCAAACAAATTTCCACAGATTCACTTGAAATTTTAACTGTATAATTACAATTACATTTTCTGAGGCACTACGTAGGATTTTTAAATTATATTGCATAGTTCCTTTTTTATAAACAATTTTCTGACGATGTTCTCATGACATTTTATACTTTTTGTTTTAGAAATGCGCCATTTTGACAAAAAAACAATATATAAAAAAAATCCTACGTACTTCCATAGCTATTCTTATATATAATCGAAAAAAACTTTAGTGTCTCATCATAACTGAAAAAGTATAGGAGCTGTTGGTCCGGCCGTTGACCTTCCAGAAATAAAGGCGTCATCGGAAAAATGCTGCACAGTCGCCATTTTGACGTGTATCGCTGTGAAAAAATAATTTTCTATAGTCAATTACGTGTATAATAAAACTCCTATTTTGTAATTCCGATTTATTTTATAGTTTCGCTGAAAAAATGCTTTTTTTGGCCTGTAGAGTGGCCTCAACCCTTCGTGCGGTCACACATCCAAATTCAATCGCGATGGTCACACTTGGGTCGATTCAACCCAGTCAGTTTTCACGAAAGTATTGTGACCAAACTATCCGCCCGAAGTGGTTTCAAAAATTACGGAACATGCTTTGAACTTTCTAGATGATGTACGAAAAATTTATTTATAAGAAATAAAATGGCGTCACGTTAAAAAAAAATCATGAGATGAAAACGCAAAAAGTACACTTTTTCGCTAAAAAATCATAGTTCCGTGAATTTTCAACATTTTTACCTAAAATTTGAACGTGATAGTTCTTAGATATGCTACTTTTGGGGAAAAAAATAGTAGCATAGTGCGCGTTCCAAAAAAGTCATTTATTCCGACATGTGAGGAGGGTAAATTTTATGGTATGAGGATACTTAAAAGTCCAGGTAAGATGGTGAATACAGTCCCATTCGAAGCCGGGAACTATTATATATTTACGCCAAAAATTGATCGACGGGTCGATTCTATCCAGGGTAACCACGAATGGTTAAAGTCAGTTGTAATCAATTGAAAAATTGATGGATAACATTTTATTTATTATTATCCGAACAAATTATTCTTCTCGGCGTTATTGAATGTTCGCAACACCCTTCGCTCGTTTCGTTGATTAAGAAACTTCATTGGACATAAATAAAGTCGTTGTTCACCTTTTATTTTATTTACCCTTTCGTTTGTTTCGAGATTTTTTTTTCGGACAGGACGTGCGCGAGACGACTTGCACGCGCAATTTTCTTTCATTGACGTTCAAACGTCACGTATATTTTTAATTTTTCACTTCTCCCGATGATAAACGCGCCATAATTTAACTCCCGCGTTCGTTCCGTGTCATCGTCGTCTCGGATAATAATTGATGAAGGATTCTGCGACGCGAGGAAAAACAAAACGTTAATGGTCCTGTCAACGACGTTTCCCGGGCGCCTTACTCATGACTCAATAATTATACGGGGATGTCGAAAGACTCGAGACTCTTCTTCGCTCATTCTCCTCCGCGTGTGTACGCGAGTTTCGTGCGTATGCAAGTTCTTTTTTTTTTTTCAAAAAGTATGGTTTTAAATATCTTTCACAATGTTTGCATTGAAAAATATGTATAAATGTAATAGATACGTTCTTCGCGGTGACAACTGCTATTCGGAAAAAAGTCATATCCGTTTGATTTTTGCATGAAATTATCCAGTGCTTGGACAAAGGATTCAATGAAATTTTGATTTTTGAAAAAAAAAATCAGCAATCCAAAGTAAAAGTATCGATCTAGCCATAATAAAACACTTCATTTTCATTGATAAAAAAAAAAAAAACTATGCATCGAAAAAAAAAATCCTCTGTTCAAGCGCTGCTTTTTGATGTGTAAAAGAAGCCTGTAGAATTTGAAGTTGATCGGAGCAGTGATTCCCGAGATATCTTGATCACCGATTTTGAAAGATTCATTTCGACAAAAACGCGTTCAAATTTTTAAGTTGGGTTTATACGTGGATAAATCCCTTAACTATCAACGGATTGACTTGACATTTTTCGAGAATATTTTTCAAATTTATTTTGTGAATCCGTCGTGATTCAAAAACTTTGCCTATTTAAAAAAAATGAAACGGAACAATTAGCGTAAAAAGTGCGGTGCTTTGTTTCGGCAGAATCCTGCCATTTGGACGTAAATAAAAAAAGGGAAAGAGATGTGTCATTTGGAATCCTTCGAGACGTGGAGTGGAACGCCCTGTGGAAGATGCAGATCGTTGGCCACTGTCTGCATCGAGTGATACGCCGCTGGCTAATATAGTGACTGGCGCGAGTAGTCGCCTGCAACACATATGCATACACGTATATAAAAGTGTGAACGTGAATCGTGCGAGAGCCGAGAAAACCGTGGCAGCCGAGCGTGCGAGGTACAACGAGCGTGTTGCGCATACGCAAACGGAGTCGCCGATTTTTTTTCTTATTGATTCTTTTTTTTTGCTTGTTCCTTGCCGGGTGACTCGGTCAATCCGCAATGGTCATTACACGGCCGGGTTTTAAGGATCGCCGAATCGAAGACCTTGTGGTCAACGTTGACCGAAATATGGCGTTTCGTGGCCAGTGATCTCAAGACATTTGAGGAGTTTCGACACCAAAGTCAAAATACTTGTAGACGGTTGAAATTTATATCGACGTGAGATTAATTTTGGATTCGTTAACTGTTCACAAAATCAATCGGTTGTACAATTTAGTTTTGGAGATTTTTAATGTTCAAGTTGAACCTGTGTCCATTTGGTAATACACAGGACACTTCGTGAACACACCAGTTATAGGAGTGTAGGGACAAAGTTAATACCGAGATTTAGATTTTGATACACGGAGAGAATTAAATGTTAAAAATTACCGTGCAGTAACGGTAACCAGATGACAACCCTGAAACTTCGCTTATTATTACTGAGTAAACACACAGATTTTCACGAAAATAAAATAAAATTTCTTCTTCAGATAGAAAATTTTACCAGATTTTCTAGTAAATTTTCATGTGTAACAAAATACGCAAAATTTAAATTTAATAAATATATAATATCAGCGAAATTTTACTGTGCATTTTATTATTTTATGTCTTTTAAAAATGTCTATAAAAAAGTATCGTCTTTATAACAATTATTTTAAGATTTATTATAAAATTTAATGAGTGTTATAGGAAAATGTATTGTGCTCTCGGTAAAAATTATCGTGCGCGCTACCCTTCTTGTATAGTCAAATTTTAGCTACGTATTTGAAATTTTCTGTAACGTGAGTTAAAAAAAACTTGTCGCATACGAATTATTATGCTTTTCTCACTTGTCACCACATTGAAATATATCACGATAATTTTTACCGTGAAATTCACGACAAAAATTACTTTTTAATTCTCTCCGTGTAAACTTAGCAAACCGTGATTATAGTGTTAGGAATATCGTGTTGAATAATTAAGTGTTATGAGAATAATTATAGTGTTAGGAATGTCGTGTTGAATAATTAAGTGGTTTCTCTACACTGCCAAAAAAAAATATATATTTAATTTAAATAGGATCTATTTAAACCAAATGGGTTTTTTCCTTGTCTCGTGGCCTACTACCACCCCGTTTGTCTCAAATATTTTATTTTATCTGTTCAAGCTATTCTTTTTAAATATTAAATATATTCAAATTAAATAAAGATTATATTCGAATTAAATAAATAAAGATGAAACATGATATATCGCACGAATACGTGAAAGGACTATAAGTTCGTGACATAAAAATGCGGTGAAAAAAAGTTGAATGCGTTTCCTTTTTTTTTCACTAACGAGGCTGTTTTTTTTTTTAATAATCGTCGCGCCTTTTATTAAGCCTTTTATTAATTCAAATAAAAAAAAAATCAAATAGACGCATCTAGTTAATATAAAAAAAAAAATCTATTAATGTACTTCGTTCATTAACAATACTTGAAAAAAGATGTGAATCTTGAGCTCGAACGGTTTGTTTTCGGACATTAAACCTTCGTGGATCATGTGGTTTTTGCTGCCACCCCGGATCATATGGGTCATTTTTGTCCTGCAGCTCATATCTCACGTATTTAGAGAGAAAAAAATCGGGAAAAATGTTGGCATACGCTTTATTGATTCTACTTCAAGTTCTAATCGTTTTCATAGCCTTTGCAAGTTTGCATCGTTGGAGTGCAATGAAAATTAATATTTCTGAATTTCTTGAATTTATTTTGACGGATTTTACCTACAAAAATCCTTCAACCATTTAAGATATTTATTTAACAATCAGCAGTATAAATCGTCTAAAAAAATCTTCTATAATAATGAAAATATGGAAAATAAAATGTGAAAGAGAACTTTCGTTGCGTTCCAACGATGCAAACTTCAAAGACATTGTATTTTATGGTCTGACGAAAATTCCTGTCACTTGGAGGATAGTCGGATCGCTGATTCAGGCTGAGTGTCTTACGTCTTACCTCGGCTTGAGGGTGTTGAAGGGCTCGATGATAAGAGAGAGCTTGGAGGATCATGACCCTCCATCGGGTGACGGATTATCTTAATAGTCGTTGGATACGAACACGTCAAAGTTGAACAAGGGGCTCTATTCTCTTTACGGTGATAATTTTTTTTATTCATTCGATACCCTAGTGGACTCTAGTACCCTGAGGAAAATAGCTGAGTCGTGGCTGAAATTATCTAATCGTTGGGTTCAAGCGAATGGACGGCAAGATAGAACAGTTTCTCTCTCTCTCTCTCTCTCACTCTCTCTCTCTCTCTCTCTCTCTCTCTCTCTCTCTCTCTCTCTCTCTCTCTCTCTCTCTCTCTCTCTCTCTCTCTCTCTCGATCTTTTGTAAGATTCAGGGCACAAACTCCAGCTTGGCAAAGTCCAAAATTGTCACCTCGATTTTCCATGCAACCGCAGCTATGCGAGTTATGCGGAACAAATACCATAATATCTGTCCCCCTCTCTCCACCGCGCTCTCTTTCTCTTCCAAGATCTGGTCGTTTCCACTTACCGCAGTCGGTTAATACCGGTCATCGTTCTCGAAACTTACTACAAACTATCCAACAAATAAAGCAATATCCATTTTCTCCACCATACACACCAACACGAGGGTATTGATTGCGTCCAAGTGGCTAACACGATGGAGCAAATATTCGTCGAATGCGCAATTCGTCCGAAGGCAGATATTTTGAATAAAAGCAGATACGATTTATTGCTCGTATCACTTACAATATAACAAATCCGTAGCCGAGAATGTAACACTAAAAGCATGGGCGATTAAATGTGCCCTTATGTAACTTTATACTATCGTATGCGGTTTCGAGAATTTGTATATATGTGTATATAAACTTATATAAATCTATCCATATAAAACAGTTCCGTGACTGACTGAATGACTGAATGACTGACTGATGGACAACGCACTGCCTAAAACGCTAAAGATAGAAACGTTAAATTTGGAAGATACGTTCCTTGGTGTGAAGGTGCACTAAGAAAGGATTTTTTTGAAAATCAACTCCTAAGGGGCTGAAATGGGGTGTAAAAGTTTGTATGGAAAATTGTATTATTTGCGTGTATCAACTTGAAGCTTGGTATAAATATTCTTCGAAACAAATAATAAAGCGTATATTTTATGATTTTTTAAAACAACTTCTAATTAGGGGTGCAACAGTGAGGGTTTCATCGATTGAGGGAAGAATAAACTTTTCAACGTGACTGTGGCGAGACTACTACCTTAAAGAGTGTAGAGGAGCACTAAGAAAGGATTAGTTTCTCGCATCGTCAACTATATGTGGGCTGTTCGAGAGTATCGAGTACCCAAAACCTGAATGTGCTTGCCAAAGACCATAAATCATACAATGTTGTCTACAGAACTATATTGCAAAGCCACACAGTTCTGTACACAGCAATGACATTGCATGATACTGGAGTTGAAGGTTGGCACTTCCATACTACTATTTCATTAATTGCCAACGCTCACCTCAGTCAGTCAGTCTACCAGCGTGTCTGAGAAATATGACACTCAACCTTCTTTCTTTATTTCTCACTTTCTTTTCTCTTTGTTTATCTCCTCTCTGGATCAACTCCTTAAGTCAATGCGAACGAAATCGCGGGCAAAAGCTAGTTTTTAATATACAGTCTGCTTGACAAAAGCGTGTACGGCTGTATTTTTCCATTGAAACCGTTAGAGGGTAGATTCAAACGCGAGCAGGTAGCTGGACCCTTCCACCAAGATGCTTCGTATAGAAAGCGTCAGTTTTCGTTCGACCGTGGTCACAGACGAATTGTCCGAGAAACACGATGAAAAAAGACTCACTTGTGCGAAAGAAAGTTTCGATCGCGATTGGGATAACGTAATTTTTTTCAGACGAAGCTTCTGTTTTGGGCACGTTCTCGTATCAATCGTACATGGTCTACCCACTAGACACCAAAGATTTGGTGTCTAGTGGGTAGACCATAGATCAAGCAATTATTCCGACAAATTCGACTCATATGGAGGTCTGTATCACCAGATTATTTCATGAAATTAGTGAAATGTATGCCTCGAAGATGTCAGACGATTATTGATAGTGGAGGCGACTGGACCACTTATTAATAATAAAGCATCACGGCTTGGGTCGTGTAGTGGATGTGTATTTTTTTCCATGCCTTCTTACAAATAGTTTTTGAGTTTCGCTGTACACGCTCTTGCCAAACAATATATATATATATATATATATATATATATATATATATATATATATATATGTATATATATATATATATATATATATATATATATATATATATATATATATATATATAGAGAGAGAGAGAGAGAGAGAGAGAGAGAGAGAGAGAGAGAGAGAGGGAGAGAAAGAGAGAAATAAAGGTTGGGCTTCATCGAGATATATTCTCTCTTCAATAAGTTTTCCTTTCTTCCCTTCCACCGCCTTTCTCCTCCTCAGCTCGGGAAAATTCGAATGCAACCACTGGCCATATATAGTAGAAAGAAATCAATTCGACTTTAATGCCACTCCGGCACGTTTCGATTACAATAATTAATTTATAGGCTGTAAATTCCGACCAACAACTCAGGGTTATAAATTTCATCTACGAGTACTTCTTTTAGTCGCGATAAGAAGGATTTTCTCGTAAAACGCAATAATTGATCGTTTCAGCCGCTCAGCTGATCGTGCCTTAAAAATTCGACAAATATCACTCACGCGATACTCTTTTGTTTTTCAATCAAGGGGACAAATTCCGTGTATGAAGTAGAAGGTTCTTGTTTGCAACAAAGAAAAAAAGCACGTGTACAGCACAAGACAAATGATGTACAAACAAGGATGTAACGTTGATGAAGAAGGAATAAAAAACGTAATTTTAACGAAGCGCCATTTTTGTAACTGCTGGTATACGAGAGTTACGTGGACTCGCTGTACGTAATGACGTATATCCCCCAAGTGTAATTAACTCGCCCATTGGCTACCCGATAATTGAACATCGCTCGAGCACAATTCTCGATTCCACCAGTGTACACATTTATTTTCGTACGTAACTGCACACGTTGATGGCGGGCCTCGTGGGCTTTGCAACGCCGCCAATTGTTTTACGTATCGTCGCGCCTATGGGGCCATTCGTGCAGAATCGACATGCTTTTGCAGTGTCGCGGTAGAAGACGAATTGAGCTTGGACCTCGTGGACTGTATTACCACCTAACGCATGTGTGAACACAAACATAGGAAACCATAGGAAAATAATTTAAAGCTGAAGTCTTGAGATCTGTAACAATGATTCTAATTGACATAAGCTTTGACTTATAATCAAATGATTGCAGTAACTTTAGGTAACGATGAGTTAAGGAGTTAGGCCACTCTAGAGCAAGAACAAGCAGCATTTGGGATTTTTTTTTAGCGAAACAATAAAATAAATCGGAATTCCACGCACGGGTCTTCATTATATTACTAATGAACTATAAAAAGTAATTTTTTCGTAGTGATTAATAATAAAATGGCGGTTGCATGGCATTTTTCCAACGTCCTTTTTTTTTGGATGGATTCACAGGCGGAAAAGTAGCTCAGGCCATTTTTGACCTAGGACAAAAAGCCAAAATTTTGTTCGATTATATATAAAAACAGCTACAGAAGTACGTGCGATTTTTTTCGATATATTGATTTTTTTCAAAATTGCGCCATTTAGAAAAAAAATAATAAACAGGAAAAAATCATTAGATATTTGTTATAAAAAAATATGCGATATAACGAAAAAAAATGCGTCTCAGGAAAGCGCACAAAACAGTTTGTTTTCTAGCCCCTTAAGGGGAGAAAACCCTTTACGATGTTCAAAAAATCAATGTTTTTTTCACATCTATTGCATATATCACATATTGAAAAATCGAAATATGAAATATATACGAAATTATAGTTTAGTCGTATAGCACATTATCGTATTGGAACTTTAACCGCGATTATCTCGAAATTGCAATTTCAAAAACTGCTCATGTTATAGCTCAAAAAGTTATTGATCGATCTGGCCGTGATTTTGGGAGGTTTTTTCACTATAACATTATCGGAAAGATATACCTCAAGTTTTATGGTTATCGCGTAAATAAATTACTTTTTTAGGGGTCAAAATTATCGAGAAAATTGTCAAAAATAAGAAAATTTGATTGAAAAGCCTACTTAATTTTTAATTTTATACTTTTTCATATTTTTTATTGGTATATCCTTCCCCAAAACAGAAATCGAGAAAATCTTTTAGATTTCTGTTTCAGATCAGTAGACAAAATCAGATTTCGATATCACGCAAAAGATACCTAAAGGAATACCTTATAACGCCGCAATGTTGTTTAGAAAAAAAACATTTTTTAACACTTGAAAGTTGTAATAATGTCAAAATTGTAAAATGACGCGATTATTTCATCACCTTCAAAAAATTTCATGAAAAATGATTCATTTTCGAGGGTCTAAAGGGTCCCCTCCCCCCTTAATAATATTTACACGACGATGATTGCGTATCAGGGGCCTCGCCTAGGGCTGGGCCTCTGTCCCTTGCTCGGTCCTTCGATACCGGAAGAAACAGCCCAGGTGTTTATGACCCACTTGAGAGTCAATGCGACCCGACAGCTGATGTCGACTCCCCCTCGAGTCATAAAGAAGAGGAACGAAAATCTTTTTCCCTTCGACACAGTCACGTGCACGCACGCGCGCGGCCACAAGTGCACA
Source organism: Ophion ventricosus (assembly GCA_963932345.1). NCBI lineage: Eukaryota > Metazoa > Arthropoda > Insecta > Hymenoptera > Ichneumonidae > Ophion > Ophion ventricosus. The sequence goes on along the minus strand of OZ010723.1, from coordinate 14,218,089 downwards.
AGGCACACGAGTAAAAAGGAGGTCGTATGAATACAGAAGAATAATTAGACAACAATCTCTTGTCTCTTTGCCAAACGTCGTCGTCGTCGTCGTACCGTCGTCGTCTACTCTCGAAATGTCAATTGTCGACAGTAACGAAAGGCCGTAATTCTTGCAATTCGAGATGCAAAAGTTACGCGTTTGACGTCATTTTGTTGAACGAAAAAGTCCGACGGCTGCATCCGCGCATATATATATATATATATATGTACGACAAAGCCGTCGCGTATATTTCTCATCTCTGCTTCACCGCTGGAGACTCTCTAGAACGCTTGCTTTGCCAACCACGAAGAAGGCTGTTGGCAAGGACGACCGCATTAAGAGCGCGTTCCTCACGATCCTCTTTTTCTTCTTCTTCTTTTCTTTCTTCCTTTTTTTTTTTTTCTCTCATCGCGACTTATTATCTCTCGACACTTCTGCGTAACGTAGCTCCACGTTGTTGCGTTAGTCGATTAATCAAGATGTGCGGTGATGATGGTGGTGACGATAGAGAGGAAGAAAGAGAGGGATGCCTTGAGGACGTTTCTTCACCGCTCATAAATTTATAATGAATAGCTGCATTTTTCGGCTCGCGATGTTTCTTATTTTTCTCCGTCTGATTATCCGCCTCGAGTATTTGCACCGCTTCAGAGCCCGTCTGTAATGTTTTGAAGTTCGCGAACGCGCGAGGCCATTGTTTCCGTTTGCTCACTCTCGCTGCCCATCGAGAGATCGCGAACACGTACGGGTGTGTTTGTGTGTGTGGGTGTGTGTGCGTGTGTGTGTGTGTGTGTGCATGCGAGTGTATATTCGCGATTCGAATATCGCCAAACGGTAATGCATTTATTACCGTGTCTACCTGCATACAGGGTGACTCGGAGTAGCTGAATACTCGGACGGATATTTACCTCGGTCATAGGCTCACGTGTAATTAAGGCCTTAGGCCACTCCAGAGGCTAAAAAAAAGGGCATATTTTGTGATTTTTCTTCAAGCGAAACCATAAAATCAATGGGAATTACAAAATAGTGGTTTTATTATACACGTAATTGACTATACAAAATTATTTTTTTTACAGCGATACATGTAAAAATGGCGACTTTGCAGCATTTTTCCGATGACGCCTTTATTTCTGGAAGGTCAACGGCCGGACCAACAGCTCCTATAATTTTTGAGTTATTATGAGACACTAAAGTTTTTTCGATTATACATAAGGATAGCTACACGGAGAGAATTAAATGTTAAAAATTACCATGCAGTAACGGTAACCAGATGACAATCCTGAAACTTCGCTTATTATTACTGAGTAAACACACAGATTTACACGAAAATAAAATAAAATTTCTTCTTCAGATAGAAAATTTTACCAGATTTTCTAGTAAATTTTCATGTGTAACAAAATACGCAAAACTTAAATTTAAAAAATATATAATATCAGGGAAATGTTACTGTGCATTTTATTATTTTATGCCTTTGAAAAATGTCTATAAAAAAGTATCGTCTTTATAACAGTTATTTTAAGATTTATTATAAAATTTAATGAGTGTTACAGGAAAATGTATTTTGCTGTCGGTAAAAATTATCGTGCGCGCTACCCTTCTTGTATAATAAAATTTTAGCTACGTATTGGAAATATTCTGTAACGTGAGTTAAAAAAAACTTGTCGCATACGAATTATTATGCTTTTCTCACTTGTCACCAGATTGAAATATATCACGGTAATTTTTGCCGTGAAATTCACGACAAAAATTACTTTTTAATTCTCTCCGTGTATAGAAGTACGTAGGATTTTTTTGATATATTGTTTTTTGTCAAAATAGCGCATTTCTAAAACAAAAAGTATAAAATGCCATGAGAAAATCGTCAGAAAATTGTTTATAAAAAAGGAACATTGCAATATAATTTAAAAAATCCTACGTAGTGCCTCAGAAAATCTAATTATAATTGTACATTTAGAATTTCAAGCGAATCGGTTGAAACTTGTTTGAGTTACGAGTCCGGCCGACTTGAAAAATGTAGTTTTGCTGGGAACCGAATCGATATCGTACTAGATCTTGTTCTAGAAGATTGGAATTCCAGCCTGGATCCTATGCAAAGTGTTGTATTTGGATTTTGACTAGATTCATTAATAGTTCCGGATTAGGATCCTGGCTGGAATTCGATTTGCGAGCGTTACATTTCGCTCCCGGATTCGATCCGATATCCGACTGGATCCCGATTGAGAAACCAGGATCTTAGTCCGAATCGAACTGTATCCGTGACAATATTTCTCGACGGTATCCCTATACGCCTCTTGGATATCTCTAGTGACGAGGCTTGGTGGCAGATTCGAACAACGCGTAGACGTTTGACTGCGGTCAGCTGTGCGATTCACGTATTAATTTTGTTAAAAAATGATGTGTGAAATAAAGAAAAAATTGGTGGTACGAGGTACTGTCGTGTTGTCGGGTGCAAAAATTTCTTATTCCTTCACTATTCATATTTCTCTTATAAGGAGATAAATCTTCATTTTCCATTGCTGTTTAATAGGCATGGTTGAAAATACTTATTCCTTCATTATTCATATTCCTATTATAAAGAGATACATCTTTATTTTCCATTTTCGTTTTGTAGGTATAATCGATAAGTTACCGAAAATATATATTTTTACATTATTAGTCAACTATTAATTGATCTCATAACTAATGCATACCTCTACTTTTACGTCGTACGATGGATTTTTCACTCTAGTCTGTTACTTTCCCATGGACAATTCGTTCTCCACTAGCTGTATCATGGAATTCGACGATCTCCTGAACGTGATGGCTTTGAAATAGTTTATGCCCTATAAATGTTTAATCATCTTGATCATCCTGTTATTAGTAATGTGATAGTCTTAAAAATAATTACGTAGTAAAAATTACCATGAATTTGACAGAATATTTCATGTTTCTTGTATTTACTTACCTTTAGATACAAATTTTTCGGAAAAGAAATCGCAATAAATATTCTCGAAGCCACACTTGATAACAGTGTGGCTCATAATTGCACTTTAACATTGCATTTAAATTGCCTGTTGCATTAAATAAAAATATATTCCAAAACGTGCAGTAATTTGTATACGAATCATATGTTAACTGTCATGAGAAGAACGGCTCTCGAGTTGACGCCGTTAACTGACAGATGGCATTGCCGTTGCTTCGCCATGAATATCCAAGAGGCGTATAGGCATGTCCTAGAATCTGAGGACTCCCGAACAAATTTCTCCACGGGTATTGGCACAGGTTTCTCACACTTACCCTCTGCCCTCGTGCATACAGTAGTACATCAGGAAACGAGTGCCTGTGGGCAAAACTCTAAGAAGCGTGGGTGGAGGAGGGCTTCTAAGGAACTGGAAATACCGAAGTGGCAAGGAGTGGGATAAATGTGGAAGATACGGGATCGTTAAAGGCCAGCAAGGACATACGAATGAACATTAGGAATTAAAATTAATAATGGCAACACTAATTAGCCTTTAATGTCAAATGGATGATATCTATCGTATATTTTTCGCGTCGATTATCAAAGTTCCTCGAATCAGTCGTTCAACACGAACTGCAGGCTAATTGAATCGCAACTTTGTTAATTCAGAGTTCGCTCTCTCTCTCTCTCTCTCGCTCTCTCTCGCTCTCTCTCTCTCTCTCTCTGTTACAATGTTATCCTTCTTTTGTCTCGCACTAAACGGTTAGCCACGGCGTTCTATTGACTCATGGTGGACCGAGAGTGTCAGCTGTTGTCGCGTGACGAGTGAGAAACGCGAGTTTAATCGTTTTCGACGATCGCGGTTATGATCGTACCGCGCGGGTCACTTAACTCGATGAACGCACGAGGCCGCGCGCTTAGACCAATGTGGATCAATGGATGCCGACTTGGCAAAAAAAAAAAAAAAAAAAAATACAAGAAAAATGCGTAAAAACAAATTATCGTCGAATTGCTGCCGAGTCGATTGAAGGAAAAGTACGAAATCTCGTGCGCGAAGCATGCGATCAAGAAGAAAGATGACGATTGATCGATCTTGCGCGATAAATTTCCAATACTTGCGATAAATTTGACAACATTTGTTTGGAACAATAACAATGAGCGTCGGAGTCTTGAAACTAAAATTTCCAATAAATTGTCAATGAAAAAAGAGAGAGAGAGAGAGAGGGAGAGAGAGAGAGAGAGGGAGAGAGAGAGCAATGAGACGATTGAAAAAGAAAAGGAGGTAAAATATTGGCACGCTTTGTCACGTGAGAGTGAGTTATTAGGGTGGGAGAGGTAGCGCACTTTTTCTTCACATCACAACACGCGTGACTCACTCTTATATATCATTCTCTCTCTCTCTCTCTCTCTCTCGCTCTCTCTGTCTCTTTCGGCCCGTCTTTCTCTCTCGATTTCTTTTTCTCGTCCGGCACAAAAAGTGTTTTCATCCGTACGGTACATTTTTTATCAATGTTGATCGCTTTAATTGCCTGCGAGAGAGAGAGAGAGAGAGAGAGAGAGAGAGGGAGGGAGGGATAAGCGTAGCAGCGTAATTCAAGCTGCAACTGCAAGCGGCTCCTGTCTCACAAATGAACCCACGAAGACGAGCATTAGCGAGTATCAGCCAGTTTAAATCGGATCACAAATTAATTCCCGAGAATCTTTGCCCCCATCATTGTTTTTCCACCTCCCTCCTCCCTACCCCCGCATTTTTTTTCTATAGTCCAACTTTTTATTCATGTCTTCCGCCGTTCGTGATACGTGTACATATGCCATTTCCACGGAAAGTCTTCGAAGCCGCGCTCCTACTCCTCGTGATGACAATAATGATTGCCGATTGACGCGAGTACGTGGAATTCGCGCGAAGCAAAGTAAAGATTCCATTGTTCGATCCCTTCGAACGTAACGCTCGTATCGGTATCACTTGTTTGTTTTTTAATCTTTTTTAGGGCTCGGTAAGAGAGGGGTACGGTCAAACAGAGATAAATAGATAGAGCGAGAGAGATAGACGAATAAACAGATTTGTTTTGCCCCAGCAAACTATAGAACAAATGACAAGATACAAAAGTATCAAAAATCAAATAAAAAAGAGGGATAAACGTGCACTCGATTTCGACAAGTTAAAGATTTAAGTGTAAAATAAATGATATTAAACCAACAGCTAACTTATTCTCCTAACAACGTAACAAATAATAAAATAAAATAGAATAAATTATATTTATTTTCTCTCAACTATAAAATCGGTATTGTAAAACTGAGGTAAATAGAAATATAATAATAATGATAACATTATAATAATATAAAGTATGAAACAATGGTGATGACTATAACGATGACAATAATAATAATAATAGCGGTATGAAAAAAAAACATAATAATTATGGTAATTATAATAATAAAGAAGAATAATAGTGATAGTTATTAAACAAGATGATGGCGTTGAAGTTAGCATCGTTGGAACGCAACGAAAGTTTTTTACATTTTACTTTCCTGATTTTCAATATTACACTAAATTATTTTTTGCATATTTTTATTGTGGATCTCTGAATGTATTAACCCTAGAATTCATGACTGGGGTCCGTTTGCACTCCAATTTTTTCTTCAAAAAATGAGTTTTTTGCTCATTTTTTCCGTTTTGCGGTCTTCAGATGGATTTTTCACTAACTAAATGTTAATTGCATCAGACTTCTTGCACACCATTCTCTTCCTCATGAAAAAACGAAGTAATTCATGTATGGTAAAGTCCATTTGTCCCGTAGGATCGGTTTCATTATCAAGAAAAGCGTGGGGTGCATATAAACCCTTGGTCATTCGTTTCAAGAAACAAAAAATGAGTCATGAGTTCTAGGGTTAAAAAAGAATTAAGTTCCGTGGAAAAAGAATTCCGAAAGAACGAAAAAAAATCATAAGTATTAATTTTCAATCCGTTCCAACGATGCAAACTGAATATTATCTCGCAAGATAAGACCTAATGTCGTATGAAAAGAAAAATTGAGTGAGAGGGCAAGATTACGACGTTGAAGTTTGCATCGTTGGAATGCAACGAGACTCAATACTTTTTAATTACCGAATTTTTTTTTCGGCCGATATAGACTGAAAATCGTTAAAAAATTTCTACGTATTCTTATTAGAACTTGACGGCCTCAATTTGCAAAAAAAAAGCCTCCGAATAACGACAAAAATAAAGAAATAAAAAAGAACAAAAAATCGTTGCATTCCATGCAAGCTTCAACGTCGTGCAAGACTAAAACAGTTCATGCACGTGTGAAAGAATGCATTCTGATATTCCGAAGCTCAGCCTGCATACGCAGCGATGTACCATTCGCAATTCAGCTAGTAAGAAAGAAAAAAAACAATGCTCGATAATATTGACATATTTGAATGGTAACCCAAACAAATGTCTACGACATTTAGCTTGTAAGAAAAAAAGAAAGATCTTGATGAATATTCAAATACTTAATTATATATTTCTCGATCCGTTCCCCGACCCGACTGCCTCTCCTCGACCTACCGGTTCTGCACCATCTCCCCCATTCCCGTTCTCAATGTGTTCAAGCATTCAGGTAGTCGACACGCGAAAGGATGGTCGCGTCCCAGAACGATGGGGGAAAAAGTGGTGGTGGCGGTGATCCAACGATGACCGCGGATAACGACAATGACGCGGCGGTTTACACGGTCTCGGTAAGCGGGGTCGGTTACAGAAACGAGGGTTACAAGGAGGACGGTGGTGACGGTATACCACCGGAGCCGACGAAACCGCCACAATTTCCGCTCGCCGAGGACGACACCCAGTCCCGAAAGTTTCGACTGTCGCGTGGCGAAAAATGGCGCATACTGAAGAACATCGGTACGGTGTCGATCGCTTTCATGGTTCAGTTCACGGCCTTCCAAGGTACGGCCAATCTCCAGTCTTCCATCAACGCCCACGATGGACTTGGGACTGTGTCATTATCGGCGATTTACGCCGCCCTCGTACTCTCGTGCATCTTCGTGCCGACCTTTCTCATCAAGAGGCTCACCGTCAAGTGGACGCTATGCGTCTCGATGCTATGCTACGCGCCGTACATCGGCTCGCAATTCTATCCACGATTCTACACCCTCGTACCAGCGGGCGTTCTACTTGGCTTAGGGGCAGCTCCAATGTGGGCAGCCAAAGCCACGTATCTCACTCAGGTCGGTGGAGTTTACGCTAAACTCACCGATCAACCGGCCGACGCCATTGTCGTCAGATTCTTCGGGTTCTTCTTCCTCGCGTGGCAGACCGCTGAACTCTGGGGCAATCTCATCAGCTCGCTCGGTAAGTTACTAAAAATGGCTTCGAGAAGATTTTATACAGGAGACTCGGGGAGAAGGCATTGGAAAAAATGGGCTGGATTGAGTAAATACGTCGTAGTGGTGGTTGCCGACGAATTGGTTATTGGAAAAATGGATAATTTGGCGATTTCCGTGCAGAAACCGTCGTAGGGATCCAAAGAGATTATCATACTTGTCCCTACTTCCTCATCGGGCTCATCTTAATTTTCCTTAACTTTATTAAGACGGGCAACCACTTTAGGAGATCGAAAATTAGATGATTTCGATTTTTTTTAAAATTGTGAACAACAGTCTTCTAATGAAAACAAAGCCATGAGATTTTTGAGAGACTGAATCGTGTGCCATTATTCCATCTGTCTCTTTTGACTTATACTACCAGATGAAACCAAGTCACAGATTATTAGGAAAAAATCAAATGTTTAGTTATTAGACGATTTTAAATAGATCATTAAAAAAAAATATTTATTGTAAATAAATGATTTTAATAATGGAATGTAATATGAAAGATTTGATTTGACGCAGAATCTAGCTAATTCAAATTTTAAAAAATCCAATAGACGCATCCAATTAATATCAAAAGAATTTTTCTCTCAGTGTATAAATTGCTGCTTTTGAAGACATTGGGCCATAATGTTGACTATAGGGATAATGTTTTTAAAATCAATTTTCTCCAGATAAATATGTATGTATGTATTATTTCTATGTACATAAACTTACGATAATACGAAGACAGTCTCGTACGAGAAAGGTCTGCGATACCTACGCCTCGAGCTGCCGCAATTATTTGCATCTTGCGGGTTTCTCCCCACCGTTTCTTTTTTTTTGTACTCGGGTCGGCATAACGCATAATGGTTGAATAATTAATGAGAAAATATTATACGCTCGTGGTCTCTCTCTCTCTCTCTCTCTCTCTCTCTCTCGTATTTTCGCGGCCTCTCGATCTCCCCCTTCCATTTATTCACTCAACGAATGACACAAAGCAGCGGTATAATAACGGTAACGAATCTTTGAATACGCTAACCGAGCCGAGAATAACCAGCCAAGTATAACGAGAGAGCCAGAGAGAGAGAGAGAGAGAGAGAGAGAGAGCGACATAAATACCGCAATTATCCAGCACACCATCTCGCCAATGATAATAAAACTCGAATGTCGCGCGGATAATTAGCTCGGCAATCCGACGAATCGCTGCTTCACGCATAATCAACGCTAAGCGCGATATGCATTTCGATCGCGGACACAAAAAAACAACATATTACGGGAATAAAGAAGATTATACGAGCTTGTCACAACGTTATCCTCGACAATTAATCGAATATCATTTTGTTAGTTTGTTTGGGTTTGTTTGGATTCTGGAGAAAGAGATTGGAAGGCAACATTTGTTCTTTTTTTTGTTGTTCTCTATCGATATATTCGAATTATCGACAACTCACATTTGTTGTGATACGATTGTGAACGACAAAGTCAATTATGAATATCAATTATTGCACGGATTAATTTTATTGAAACATTCAAATGGATTTTTTCCATGTCCCCTCGAAAGGATTTTTTCTCAACGTAAATGAAATCGCGAACGATTCTGTCTTTCCAATCACGCACATAATAATAATAATAATAATAATAATAATAATAATAATAAGAATGAACAAATATGAGAGTCTTCGAATTATTATTCTCAAGAATAAAAGCAAACTTGTGTGTTGTTTTTCCCGGAGTTGCGAAAAAAAAGATGGAAAATGCGACATCATCGTGATCATAAAATAAACAACAAATTATTAAACAATTATTTACAACGATATCGATTGCGGTACGTGCGATAAAAAAAAATCGATTTCAGTAGCGCTATAATTCGAGGCTCGGTCGAGGTTTTTTTTACGACTCGTTGCGATCATTACTTCCGAGTATATAGAGACTGTATCGAAATACCGTTAATAATTATTCTCGTCTCTGTCACTCATCTTAATTCAATGTCATTCCGGTATACGAGCGCGTACCTATCGATATTTATTTATTTATGCGGAAAGGTTATTTCGAAGATTATTACACGGGCCGTCCTCAAAGTAGCCAAATGTTCCCATACTATCTCTTAAGCCCCGACATCTTTGGTACGACTTTTGCACAAACGTCGTATTTATATCTAAGTCAGTTCGGGTACCCGTCCTGTCCCCAAAATCAACAATTCGTTGGAAAAAACAAAAGCGGGATATAACGGGTTCCAAATATTATTTCCCCATGTAGACGAGTGTTTTTTTTTTTTTTTTTTTTTTTACGGTGTCCTCGACCATTACGAGATATACGCGTAGACATTTCCATTATCCAATGACTCGGTAAATCACGGAAATGCATACGATCGCGAAAGACGAAGAAAGGAAATAAGAACGGAGAAGAGAGAGAGAGAGAGAGAGAGAGAGAGAGAGAGAGAGAGAGAGAGAGAGAGAGAGAGAGAGTAAAGGATGAAAAACAGTAATCAAATTATCTTAATTAAAAAATTTATAGCTAAAAGATTTTTTTTTTCAAAACAAGCTTTTATTTAATGTACTAAAAAGTAGAAAATAGTTTTTCTTATCAAGTCACCTATATGTGACTATAAATAAAAGCTTGGGGCGCTCAACTCTTTAAATGTTTAATAAATTTTATTTGAATTTGAAATTGAATTTGGCATAATGGTAATTAGAGAAATTATTATCACACGTTTATACTCAGTTCCTCGATTTTTATTTAAGAAATCTAAAGTTGTTTTACAGTAAATTAAATACAGTTGTTATGTTAATCGATTTATGTAAATTAAAGACTATATGTCTAAATTTTGATCGCCCCAAGCTTTTATTTATAGTCACATATAGGTGACTTGTTAAAATAACATTAATTTCTACTTTTTAGTACATTAAAAAAAGCTTAAAAAGCATAAAGAGAGAGAGAGAGAGAGAGAGAGAGAGAGAGAGAGAGAGAGAGAGAGAGAGAGAGAAAGGCCGCGATTGCCGAGCCCCGAGCGCAATCGCAGCGTCGAGTGGTACGAGTCAACGTTTGTGTGGCGGCAGTAGTACGAGTCGGCGTTTAGACCAACCCGCGTCTGAGCCAACAATGGACCCTTCTCCTACTCGGCACATTGCTCCACCCCTCTCGCACCGCGCACCTTCTTACTCGAACGGACGCGCATAACCTCTCGGCGCCATACTACTTTACCGTTTTTCCATTCTTCCCCCGGGGCTTTTGCTCGCCGATACATTTTCACGCGCTGTCGAACAAACTTCACGAATATCGGGAGAAAGTTAACGGAAACTACGGGCTGTTCTTATACTAAGAAAAAAAATTGCATGGTATTTACAAACAAACAAAAAAACTGGTAAAAGACGGTATAGTCAAATTCCCTATAGTTGGTTCACAACGTACACTGCCAAAAAAAAAAAAATTCATTTAAATAGAATCTATTTAAATCAAATAGATTTTTTGCTTTTCTCACAGCCTACTACGACCCTATTTGTTTCAAATTTATTTTTTTATTTGTTCAAGCTATTCGTTTTAAATATTAAATATATTAAAATTAAATAAATAAAGATTAAATTCAAATTAAATAGATAAAGATCAAACACGATATATCGCATAAATACAAGAAAGGAATATTCATGACATAAAAGTGCGATGGAAAAAAGTTAAATTATTTTTCTTTTTTTTCACTATCAAGGCTGTTATTTGAAGAAAAAAAAGGTATTGTCGTGCCTTTTATTTACCGGTGCGACTATTTATGTATAGAAAGACTAAAATCTAGTTAATTCAAATTTTAAAAAATCAAATAGACGCATCTGGTTAATGTCAAAAGAATTTTTCTGTCAGTGTAATTATAATATACTTAACACAACAATAAGCAAAAAGTGATCAGTTTTTGTTGTTGTTTTTGTTTAATTTAGTTTCTTTGTATTTTGTTTTGTTGCCAAAAATTTTGCACGAGTCCCTCGATGTGTGATTCATGTACATTAAAGTACATTAAAGTTACGGAAAGTTTGGACCGATTTTAATGGACGTGTCACGATAAATTTTACTTCCTCTTTCTGTTCGCGGAATCTTCGTGTGTTTTGGTTTTTTCTTTATTGCCAAAAATTCCGAGTGCTCTCGCTCCACGTTGCTCAATTTATGTACATCGACGTTTATTCGAAGAATTGATGGTCATTACCGCGAGTTAATACGTTTATTTATTCTTCTCGATTATTTGAGTTCCGATGACATTTTGAATTCGTCGAAAACTCGCGATTAATCGGACAAGCGTTTTTTTTTCCACGCACCGACATTGAGTTTTCTTGCTCGTTTCTTTTTTTTTTCGCGTACGAGAAATGGACAAGTGGAGAAAATATCGATCGCATTTATCGATCGACGAATCATTGATTTTGGGGACTAGACGGTAGATCATTTTTAGAGATTATTTTGAGAAGAATTTTGAGGTGGAATTTTACGTAATGATGAGTATGGGGACGATAGACTGCTATGAGGACCATCTCTGAAATTGAATGTTTTTAAATTTTCTTTCGTATGTATTTTAAAAATTTCTAGTATTAATTCTAGATGTTTTTTTTTATTTTTGAAAATTAAAATGAAAAAATATTAAAAAATCTAAAAAATTGTATTTAATTAAAAATAAAACTATAAACAAATTTTTTTTCCCAATATATTGCCCTAGACCCCATAATTCCCAAGTAGAGCCTCTCCACATATCAGAGTTCCAACCAAAAAAGGTAAAAAAAAGTCTCAAAAAAAAATTCTGAAAAAATCTAGTCATCCCAGTGTGAACCCATGCAACTTTTTACCCTCTTAACATTTCCTCTGAAACCCTATAGTTCTTCGATGACGCCTTTTTTTTCTGAAACATGTCTTTTTTAACTAAAAATGCAATACTGGGGCGAAAAAAATCGTACGAGATTTGCTAAAAACAAAAATGTAGGTTTTGATATCCTTTTTAAGTTTACCATGGAAGAAACCAAGGAAAACATTTTTTAAAACCTTTACAGTTAATTTTCGACGGCCAAAAAATAACCGAAAAATGGCCACGTTCAAAAATGCGCACCGGGGCGAAAAAAAATCGTAGAAAATTTTCTAAAAAAGCAAAATAAAGGTAAACTTGTCCTCTTTAAAACATGACTTGGGAAATTCAATTATCTTTATTTTTAAGACCGGTGTCTAATTTTTGGTGCGGTAAGAAATTTCGACTAGTGTATCCAAACTTTTGGCCGGCAATATATATATATATAATTAATATTTCGATTTCATCGAGACACTTGTAAAAAAAGAATCACTCGTCATCAATCATTGACCGTTTGATTTTTTTTTTTACTCATTTTTCCCGAACAAAACCTACAGAATTAAAAAAACTACTTCGAGTGACCAACAAAAATTGGCGATTTTTAAATTTTCTTCGTCATTCTGTTTATCTCTTCTCATGCGTGATGAATCGAGCAGGAAAGGAAATAATTTCCGTCCGCACAGACGGAGTGCGCAATATAGCGGTGGCCTTCGGAACATTCATCAAAAAGCTTCGAGTCTGGGTTAAATTTGAAAATGATAAATCTACGTAACAACATAATATATATCGATATAATTGATACGATAGAATGAACGACCAAGTGATGGCACGAAATATGAATCATTGTTGACGAGCGCGGGTAGATAAATATTCGAAAGCCGGATCGAGAAAATATTGTCCAAAATTCTCGAGTGCAGATACAAATTTCGAAATTTTTTCTTTGTCTTCTCAATTTTCTAGGAGTGTTTTTGCGGGGGGGGGGGGGGGGGGGGGGGTGGGAAGGAAATTTGGTCCTGTGTGTAAAAGGCATGTATAGAGGCTGCGTCGTGGCGGAGAGAAGAGGGGGAGAAGTGGTGCTTGGGACGAAAAGCGACTGCCACGGTTTCGTACCGGTTAAATCTCGTTTGGACATTCGCCCGAAGCGTTCTCTCTCGCTTGTTCAATGTACAGACTCTTCCAAATATACATACACACGAATATATATATATATATATATTTATATTAATATACGCGTACATTCGATCCATATTTACGAAGTAAAAATATATAATAAATATTTGATGTATTTCCAATGGAATCAATAAACACGAGACCGCGTACGTAAATGATAAATGGAAAAGAAAAAAGAAAAAAAAATTCGTAAACGTGCTCCGGCGATGATTGTATCGAAATAATCCGGAATGGGAGATTGACATGAGAGAGCCGTTTGGTTGGGCAATCACTGAAAAACAGTGCGAGAAATATCGCCTCGGGTATACGAACACGTGACGCAAACAGGTGCTCGACTCGCGCGGGTTCGATAGACCTCGCGATTACTATCTTGCATTTGAACCGCGTGCGTCTTCCAGCCCCCCCCCCCCCCCCCCCACCTCTGCTCGTCCACCCGTTCTCGACTGAAAACCGCAGAATATGCTCTCACGGAGCACTGACACGTCCGTCAGAATATATATATATCCTCACGTGTGTGCTCACTATTTAACATAATCTCAGCGATCCTCTCGATTCTCTAATATTCAATGAATCGCGAATATCATTAAAACTTCAGATGCGCGGTGATAAATAATTAATGCGGTATCGTCTAGCTCGAGACTTGACCAGCAATCCCGTAAGATCAGAATGCATTCGAATCTTTCGCCAAGAAACATGCAATTTTTTGGAGTATTTCAATTATTTATTCGATATTTTCTGATTCGTTGAACCAAAGAAATTCGTGGGTCAATGAATTATTTATTAAATCGAACAAAAATCAATGAGTTACAAAC